>JAUZNC010005662.1:0-35348 GCA_034780395.1 Vannuccia rotundouncinata | reverse complement strand
GATGAGGCTCGATACAATACTATATAGCTATCTAATATGAACATTTAGGTATTATTTATTTAATGCTATAAATAAATGTTATTTAAAACTTACCACCATACGAAACTTGTTTGCATTTAGGCAGGGTAATCCGATTGTGCTCCAAATATAAAATCGGGGAAAAGAATAAATCACGTATTATCAATGTAACAAAATAAAAATTTTAGATAATAAAAATGTTATTAAATAAATTATTTTAAAATTATATTAAAATAAATATTTCACTACTGTTATTTATTAAGTAGTCAAATAATAAAGTATCAAATACTTGTGTAATATTTTTTGAAAAATTATAATATGACAATATTTAATATTATTTTTAATATAATATTATAAAAACATCCATTAAGTCCGATAATTCTTTATTCTTACACAGATACTAATCTTTAAAATATTCTTCACAAATAATTCAATATCTAAACGGAGAATTAATTATATAAATATTACAATATAAGAACAATAAAAGAAATCGAGAACTCTGTAATATTTGATGGAACTGTAATTCGTATTCTTCTTCAGAAAACATGTTTAATCAATTCATGTTAGAAGTAATATTCGCATTTATTCATTAGTGTAAGTTAAACAATTATATATTATTTAACCGCTATATAAATCTACATTTTATGCCACGCTTATATTATAAATGCGTGATCAAAAAATTTTTGCTCATTGTTTATAGGGAGCAAAATATTTCTTAAATAGGGTTCTACTATATAGAGTGAGCAAAAATGTTTCCTTTCAATATTTTTTTGCTCACTAAAATTAACAATTTAAATTTATTGATAGCTACAGCGTAGAATTAACGTATGCTAATAGCCACAAACTTTCTTAAAAAATTAATGCAAAGTTATAATTTGAATTTCATAATCATAACGACCGATTCAAAACTTAACACTTATTTTAATATGAAACTAACTATATTATATTAAACTTATATGTATGATATAATATATGATATGATATAAACTAATTCATGGTTACTGTTTACTGTCACATTTATACTATGAAAAACTTAATAATTAATGTTTTCTGTTTATTTATAAATTTAATACATTGAAATTGGCTTACAGAACTCTCTGGCTCACTCATTTTTAATATAAGCGTGGCATAAAACGTTTATGCGCACTCGAATTGACTTCATTGCTCACTTAAATTTATATCCTCACTTGGCCTTCGGCCGAGTGAGCAAAAACTAGTCAATTCTCGTGGCATAATATACTATTAGAACTCCATTTATTCTGTAGACTAGGCAGTTTTAGAAAATATTTGTATATTATAAAAGTTATGAATTAAATATATTTTCAACCATATATAGAAAGAAAATACAAGACAGTAACAACTTTTTTATTAAATAGTAAAAATAATATATATTCAATATAATTCATAAATAAATTTGACAGAAAATTATTTGAATTGTACAAAATAACGGTTCCGATGTTGTTCCACTATTTATTGATTTTAAACATATGTTACACTCATTTTATACTATAATAATATATTTGAAATAAATAAAAGTAAAATATAGTTTGTAATAGTCATTCTGCTTAGTTTTATATCCTAATATGTTGAGCACTATGCTTTTAAATGTAAAATATACGAATTTTTTCATATAAACCGCCAAATAGGTAGAACTTTTTTTGTTAACTTTATGATCAAAAATGTCTATAAAAAATTGGTGCTTTTGTCCGACATGACTAGGATACTATATATAACATTTGTATACTAACAAAATATTAACATGCATAGTTTAATTGTCAGTAATATTAAAACCAGAAAATGTTTCTACGCTTTATTATTTACAATAAATTGATAAAAGCCCAGCAGGCGATTTTATAAACAGTGTAGGTATAGGAAGGATAAAATAAGAGAGGGAGAGAGCGTGAGTGAGTTTGATGAAGGGGGGGGGGGAGAGGGGAGTGTGGTGGAGAGGGTAGATCGAATAGAAATAACGCATCAAGTATTTTATAGTTATTGACGCAAGAGAAGGCAGAAAATAGAACAAGAGAAAGAGGGGAGAATCCATGAGAAAATTTAGCCGCTGGTTAATATATGAGGTAGGAGTTGATGCCAGAAAACTCGTATCACGTGCTATTTCTATTTTGGTAACTATGACAATACTCGATCGATATATCGCCAGTTGTGGAAGCGCAGTGTCTACATTGGAAAACGAAACAGGCAACGTGGCGAGTTATTTCACTAGCGCATCAAAAAATCTATTTCATGGGATTTAATCCAGCTGCTATATCTGGTGTATTGTAAAAATGAGTTCACCAAGGACGCAACGCGACTGTTGAAATTATGTCAATTGTCTAGTAGTGATCAAGTTCTATAATGTATAGAATCAAATAATACATTAGATATTTTTATCCATAAAAAAGTTATATTCTTAATTACAACTATAGTGTAATGTATAATATATGGTTTTATTAATTAATTTAACTTAAATAGTAAGAGTCATTGATTTTTAACTAAACTATAACTAAATTCCAATATAATAGGTATATTACAAACTAGGCGGGGCGCGGTGAGCGGATTTTAATTAAATAGAATATTATTTTTAATTAATTAGATATGCAAAGTAAACAATTTAAGACAGCTGATGGCGATAGATGATTATAATAATGTAAATATAGTTACTTATATTTTCCTTTTTAGGTATATACTATATATTTTGTATAATTAACCATGAAAATATTTAATTTTTGATTGCCATCATACAAAGGCGATTAAGAAAGCATCACGTGATATAATGCTGCATACTTTTGAGTAATATTAATGTACCTATATAGTATATAGATTGGTATACATAATATATTAGCTTACAGCGTTGGTTCCACCTCATTTGCTTCACTGGCGCGGCGGTCCTTCAAAGCATAAATACCTATATAGTTAGAATCAAGAAAATCACCCCCATATACGTACCTAAAATATATTTAGATGTATTTCTGCTTTTGATAGTGAGTCCAACGCTAATAATGAACAGAGCTCTCAAGGACATAATTTCAAAGACAATGAACTACCAGTAAGCATAAGTCAACAGCTGTACTACACGATTTATATTCTGTTGACTTCTTTCCGCTCTTTCAAATATAAGAGAATGACTTTTAAAAATAGCAAAAATTCAGCGATGGTTGAGATTGTTTTTAAACAGTACAAAATATGTAATTTCTTAATCTTTATATTTATTATAATTAATATATTAGGTAACTGCATATATTTTCAAAGATGACACAGATATCTATAACTTACAAAATTATAATCTATCAGCTTCTCTTATATAATGGTGACACATGTATTACAAAACACTCAAGTGCCGAAGATTTAGCCTCATGAGGATGTTTGCAATATGTATTACAATACGTATTCCACTTGAGAAGGCATTATCTATAATATAAACAAACGAAAATTATCTATCGATAAACAAACACCCTTCACATATATATGTTTCTTAAACTTGTGACAATTATTTGGGTGATTCACAGAGTCATATATAGTGTTATATAAATATATATATGTATAAATTATATGTAAAGAAATCTTTTTTTATAATTGTAGCCCTATATATATGTATGTATTAACAATACAATAGAAAGAATAATGAAAAACTACAAGAATAACTATTTTCACGAAATTAGAAAAGTTTTCAATATGAGATTTTTTATGGCGCAGCGATCGGGATTTTCATAAAAAGCAGATTATTGTATTAAAAATAACCTTTTATAATAAGTGAACGTAGTTTTTTCTATGGTTCTCCTATGATGTGTGACAATTTGTGGACACCTTGCAGTAAAAAATCGGGCCACTAAAAATTGTATTAATTAACGAATGTTTTAGGCCGTGTATTAATTAGCGAGTTCAATATATGTTCAATTTCTAAAAACATGCGTAGAATAATATATATTGATTCATAAATTTTGATAATATTTCGTGTTTTTTTAAAGTATATAATATGGATTTTATATATTTTTATAATATTTCCATGCACTGAAATAGTCCATGCATTGAAAAATAAAACTTGTCAAACGCTTATCGTAGATTGAAAAGTTAACTTTTCAATCTATATATGCATAGAAAAATATAAATTAATTTAATCAAAACTTCATTGAGCATATAGAAGCAAAAATATATATTAAAAAATTAATTTACGCAATTAACTAATTACTGAATACTCATACTTATATATTATATGCGCATCCACAAAGGCATATTAATTAATGGGTCAAATGAATACGAAACTTGGATACATAATTACTTGTTCTGTATATGACGAAATAATGTGAGTGTGGATGTGCAGCTAGACGTATTATAGACCTGTTATATTCCACATTAGATGTATAAACTAAAGGTATATATAATTGTTACAACGCCTAGATACACAGTTATTAGCTATTAAAACTACATTTGTATTCTGTATTTATGTTTATTCTTGTATCTTATAGTATAATCCTTCTTTATACACATAACGTTTCATTAATTAATACGCAACAATTTTACGTATATTACAAAAAAATATTTAACTTTCTAAGTGATTTTAGTCAGATATTAAGTTTAAAAAAAATAATACATAATATATATATAAGACAAAAAAACATTCAAGCTACCACATATACTGGCTAAACAATCGGCTTGGAAGATAAATTATATAATATATAGTCACCCCCCTATACCTCTTCTTATGACAATCTGTCTAAAATCAATAAAATCAATAATTAGTGCCGTCAAAACGTTATGGATTGTTTTATTAACCGGCAGTCTATGGGTATTTCATATAACAATAATTTAAATAATTATTTTGCAAGACTTTTCCAATATTATCAATACATAAACTGCAAATAAATAGGTATCATATGCAGTTAAATATATTTTTTCATGTTTGTTAATAATTTTTTCTATACTTAAGTAGAAAATATATTAATAAGAATGTATACATAATATAACGCATATGGAGATCGATCGATATGTACATTTGTATATAAGTTATATACCTTTCGTGTGCGCATTTATTTTATATGTATTATATATATATATTACGGCAACTGAACATTCGTGCACACATCCTAAGCAAATTCTACGTATATGTATATGAATTTAAGTTATATAGGATTTAGGTGTATTGATTGACTTTTAACCACCCCTATCTTATTATATAATAACCACCCCGTATATATTGATGAAGTGGAGAGTATTTTGTATTTGACAAATGTTAATATTAGTCAATGTTATAACACTAATATTAACATTTGTTAAATACAGATAAGAACATAGATATAGCCCCATAAAATTGACAAGAGTTATCAATATATTTCATATTATATATATATTATATATAGGAGTTTTTAAAGAATGAAACATAAAATTTAACTATATACATTATATATATTCAATACTTTTAAATGTGGATAAATTCTTTACAATATTGGAAAAATGTAATAAATTTAGATATTATTTTTAATTTACGTTTATTAATTGTTACAATATTTCCATGTTGATCAACGGATCTGCGTCCAGTAAATCAATGGTAAAAGGTACAATATATATATATGATCCATACAAATCCTTTATTTAGGTTACTTCAGCTAAATATATTGTAGCATTATGGATAGGAAATGGATGGTTATATTGATCAAGGACTTCTAAATAGTCCTCGTATTGATTTAGACTGAAGCTTCCACGTTATTATACAGTTCTTAAAAATTTTATTGTTAAATTAATTAAGTTACAATTGTGTAATATACACCCGGTCATATAATTTTTAGACTATAATAGATACATAAATATTAATTTGATTGAAATTGTAAATTCTGAAGAAGAAAGAAACGTATTGAACAAAATCGAAGAAAACGTGAAAAGTGTCATATCTAATACCGAGAAAGAAACGGAGTCTCATGTAAAACGTTTATACAATTACGTTAATTTTTACAAAATTAATTAACTATCTAAGTTTACTTTATATAGTCATAATGTAAAGATTTTATTATAAAAGTCAATGAAGATATATAATCATGATAGACAAATATTATATAAGAACAGTTTACGAAAAAATCAAACATTATTTAAATATATAATAAACGGATAAAAGATTTTTCACAGATTTATTTATGTAATATTTTTAGTATAATTAATACACAGATTTATAATCCTTAAATATTTACAACTTTATTGTTGTAGGTAACTTATTATATAACAAGTACTTAAATTCAGCTACTTTTAACGGCAATGACATTATCGATAACAATAAGTGACATATATACTTAACGCACTTGGTATTAACTTAAGTACCTATACTGCTTTTGTAGGCATAGTCATAAGCTTAATCTTTAGTGAAAATATGCAACAATTACTATAATAGCAAATACTTTAATACATCTATCGGTATTGGGCACAGTTGGCTGAACAATTTCAAAGACAGAATGTCATATCGGTGATTATACAACACTATATAACATATTTTCACATAATATGAAGTCTGTGTGAAATGATCAGTATACAACAATGAGTCAGTCAGCTGTGTGAATATATTTTACGTTTAATCCACATACTACAGGATATAATAGCAAACTATTTATAGGTTAATGTAAGTGTTGTACCTATAAGTGTGCTAATAGCTACGAAATATACTTAGAATTTACAATATATATAATTCTATTGTAAAATTTTATAAATTAAAGACTTTAAATGGTTTTCGGTGGAAAGTTAATCTCATTTAAATATAATCATAATGAATGCAATTGTCACTGATGAGTAACTCTATAATAGCTATAAGCTGAAATAATAATTATGATGAACATGAATGTATGTAGATGAAGTAATTTGTAATGCTATAATTGTAATGCTCTTTTTAAAAAGGGTATTATTTACGACTATATAATAATATATAAACCGATAACATAATGTATAATTAGCTTATTGAAATTTGGTGAACTTTCTCATCAACTGTATATGAGTTGATTTATTTCGAAATTCTGACTTCACAAAACAACAAAAATATTTAGATCCCTATATAGTAAAAATCAAGTATAAAATTTACGTAGGGGTCCAGCTGTAAATAAAGTGTATTGTACAGTATAATAGAAAATAGAGAGTAACTAAAGTTCAGTTATGTTTACTCAAAACATACCCATATATACCTAGTTTTTACATTTTTGAGAACGGATTAGGTTTTATATTAATACAAAGATATTAAAATAGTCACTATGAACTACAGCACATTTTCATCATGTTTGGGGCTATTATTTCTGATTTAGGGTTAATAATACTGACAACTTTGCAAAAAAAAACGATGCTACAAAATGGTTGAAAAACTTGTTTATAAAGCGATTAATTGAGATAATTGATTTAAATTTCAAATACTAAAAGCCTCCTTGTAATTTCGATAACATGTTAGAAGGCCAACTTATTTGTTGTGCATATCTAACACAACAATTTTAAAGAAATTTTTTATAGATGCCATATATTATTTAGAAAAAATTAGGACAAATTAGTTTATTTTACTCTCATATTTAATAGAAATAAAGTCAATTCGTAAAACACATAGTTGTGTATTTTTAATATATGTATATATATATATATAACATACAAATAGATTCAGTTTCTAAGGAGAACGTTAGATAGTACACACAAAGAAAGAGAAAAAATGGGATAAGGATTATTATCACATGACTTAATCAGTGAATAAACTTGTCAATAACTTGGCAAACACGGGCAAAACCAAATAATAAATGATAGTGAAACCACGATGAGAAGTCAGGTAAACATTCGATTTAGTTAGTCCCACTCGGTAGGTCCATTCTGTGACCAAGAAGTAGAGGACCAAAATGATGTTGTACTAGATGTTTCAGTAGCTGTCGCGGCTGGTTGGGGTGCAGATTGGATCAGACTTGTAGACTGTGGAGCAGCCCACAGAGCAGCCCAGAGTTGCTGTGGTTGCTGACTAGAGCAAGGGGTGTTCGAGGAAATGAAGGTATTAGAACTGACACTGTCTTCCTCGGAAGTGGTTGTGTTTATGGGGAAGTTAACATGACTTGCGGATCCGACTCCCCGACGTCGTTCTGCTCCGATAGGTCTCTGTGAGGCTGTAGAGGATTGTAAGTAGCTGGATAGTTGTTCCGGTGTGGCATTGATGTCCTCCGACAATGACGCTTGATCATGGTTAAAGCTGTTGTTTCCGCTAGATTCTTAAGAAAAACGAATGAAAATAGTGTAAATATCAGAAAACAAGCAATTAATTAGGTGCTTACATGAAATCAGTGTATATAATAATTTTACTTAAAACTTAATACTATAACTCGTTCTTTGGTATCAGACAATTGACTTAATATCAGAGCACATTTGGAGCTAACATAAACCTGTGTAATAATGGAAAAGAGCAAGCATGTGACATATAATCCGATCGATATTAGAATTTCAGCTACAACTGGGTATGGTTGCTAAGAAACCTATGAGATAGAGAGGCGCTGAATATAGAACGTTAAATCGTAATCAACATAATAATTTGTATATGTATACAAAGTTTCCTATTTCCCCTTTTTCAACAATACAAAAAGATTTAAAATTTTTATTATAAATAAGAAAGTAATTGAGACAAACCATGCATAATATTAACTATTTAGAAAAAGACATGACGAAGAACGAATAAAAATTAGCGTTAATATTTGGTAATAGACTTACAAATTTCGCCTAACGAATATTTCTTACTTTGGTAAAATACACCGAAATGCTTCGTTTTATTATTTTAAATTCAGATCAAAGTATTGGAATAAATATTATTATAATTATTCTTTTTCTTCAAAAGAAAAGTTAGATCACAACAATTATCAGCAAAAAGAAAGCTAAATCAATAAAATGAAGACGTATATCATTAATCTTTCTACATTTTCAAATCTATCTTCACAATATAATGTTATAAACTAAAACAAAAGTGGAAATAATTACCTCCTAATCCTCCTTGATACGAATAATTACTGTAAATATTCGACGAATAAGAACGACTTGCTCCTGGCGAAGAATATTGCTGAGCTAGCATGTTGGGTTGGGAAGAATTCGGCGTTGTATTAGGAGGCAGGCGTTGTTGAGATGAATTTGCATCTGCTGGTGATAAAACGGTCTGAGGTTGGAATGTCGAAGCGGAAGGGTTCAATTCGGATGCTCTAGGTAAGCCTTTCAATTCTGGAGGAGTGACGTATTGTGAGTTGACTGATCGAGATGATGGATATCTTTCATAACTCATAATATTAGTACTTGGAGAAGGAGAAAAAGATTGCGCCTGTGGATTCAAATTCGGTACAGCTCTCGGAAATTGTTGATATTTCATATCGTGAGAAGAGCTATTATATGCGTTGATTTGTGAATCTAGACTAAGAGAATCAGTATCAAGTACAGTTGACTTCATAGATTCCTGTTGAGAACTCTCAGAGGTACCAATGAATGGAGGATTCGAGTGGTGGACAGTACTTGCAGACGAATCTAGAGTAGACGAAAATCGTGAACCAAGTCCACTTTCATGAACTGAACTAGAAGTACTGCCACCTGACAAACTTCCCCAATCTGCAAGTGGAGATGGATTGGACGGCAATAACTCATGTGGGAATTGAGACGACAAATCTGACGTATTGGTCCATCGTTGATGCCTTTCGGAACCTGGGGCACGGAGAAAATGCTTTGAATAATTAAAAGGAGTGGTTGATTGGTTAAGACCCAAAGACGTAACTGGCGATGATGAAGAACCAGGATAACCATCCATATAACCAGAAGAGTCACGAGAGACATCTGGAATACTACTCATACCTTGGGCATATCCTCTGAAATCATTTGTAGCCATGTCGGAAAAACCACATGAACTTCCCATTGGGGTTTGCATGGGAACACCACCAGTAGTTACACTTGCCATAAACCGTTCTGCTTGACGAATACTTTCAGTAACACTATTATTAGAATAACTTGTGTCTGAAGGCCGGTGACTCGCAACAGGTGTAAAATTAGACGCTGGAGGTGGTGATGGTGGAGCAGAAATTTTTGAGGATGTTTGCGAAACTACACCAGCGGCGGCTACACTTGCAAAATTCATTTCTTCCTTCGGACCAGTGTTTACCCATGGCACTTGACCTCCAATACTCGAGTTCATGATATTGTTATTATTGGTCGTTGTAGACATCTGTAACTGCGAGGGGGCACGTGGTACCTTTCTAATCGGCAAAGGTTTGTTAGAAGTCGTATTTTGATTTTTATGAGAAACTTTTGGAGTAGAAACAGGAACATGAGGCGTCTGGACAATAGCTTTAGGTAGTTGTACAGGTTGTACTGGCTGTGCAGTAAGTGCGGTTGTCCTTCTTGGGGAAGCTATAGTTGCAATTTCTTTTCCACTTAATTTACCACTTATTAAATCTTGAATAAGTTCTTTCGCTCTTGACACTGATTCTGGTTGACCCCGAATATGAATAGATCTTTCTGTAATATCCGAACCTTCCTTGATGTCTTCAATATCTATATGAGCACCTGTATGCAAGCGCAAAGCCTTTACGGTAGCTCCATTTTGACCAATAACTTTACCTATGTCTCTCTTTGAGACTGGAATTGCAGTTTTTCTTTTAGGAACCGTTTTCCACTGATCATTAAAACCATGCTGTCCTATATCACCCGTATTTGTACTACCAGTGATCTCACACCAAGTATTATAATCAATTTCATTGAGAACATCATCTTCATAATCGGCCCAAGGATCCTCACTTTGAGATATAAGACTAGGTACTGTTGATGACAATGTTGTTGACTTTACTGTAACGGCAGCTGTGTCGGATAATATAGGGGGGTCTTCTGTAATCAGAGATTTATTGTCTCCTGAAGTACGCTTACTAGATCGGATTGCCTGTTTTTTGCCACGATGTTTTTCTCTTTTTTCATCCATGACGGTTTTTTCTACAACTGATTCAGCGATAGGAGTAACTACCGTTTTAGCAACGGGAGTGGGATGACTTGAAACTCTTGAGGACGATACTGTTGTTGTTTCTGGTGTAGGAGTTATGGAAACAGGAGAAACTTCTTTTGTTCTACTACGTTTTTTCTTGTTTGCTCTTGAAGTTACAGTAGTTGAGGTCATATCAGCTTTGGGGTTATTTTGTTTCAAGGAATGGGAATCGCTATTTTGATCGGGATGAGATGGTGCCGTGGAAATAGGAGCTTCGTGGCTATATTGACTTAGGCTCGGAAGACGAGGTTCTGAATTGCCACGGGTATCATATTCAGCACTAAAAAATATAGAATACAAAAAATACTTACTAATCAAAATATTTAGTAAAATGAAATGAATCTTATCGATTATAAAAAACGTTAAATAAATAAAAACATTATTCCAAAACATGATTTCAACAAAAAATTGAATGAAGGGTGTGAAAGTGAAGGCTTAGATAAAAGTCTTACCTCAATCTCCACATTTCTCTCCTTTCCTCACTACTGACCCTTTCAGAGGGAGGGGAATTGTAGTTATCATTTTTGATGTCATCTTCTTTTCCTGTAGGTTCTTTAGTTTGTTTTGCTTTGCGTTTTTGTCGCTTCCTTTCACGTTTTTTCGCCTGTGCTACTTGCTTGCGGGCTTCATCTTCTCGTTCTTGATTCAGCTGTTCCAATAAAATGTTTGCGTTTTTGGTTGCTTCTTGTTCTTGCTTTTCTTTTGCTTGTTTTATAATTGTTACACATTGACACGAACGTTTGGAAAGTTCCTGACAAAAGAAAACACGTAACAAATAATAATAATCACAATTAAAATTATACATATAAAATAATTTTTTTAATTTAGAAAAAGCAGCTCAATTTTTTTTAAATACAATATCGTATTCGAAACAAGGAGGAAGAAATAAAGAGTCATTAGAAGTAAAGAATCATTGTGAAAAATCGAATTTTAGAAATTGCAGTATAAAAAACTGAACCAATAAATATTAATCCTGTAAAGATAAACATTTTAAAAAAATACAACATTATATTATATACTTAACACCATAGAATAATTACTCTATGCTTAACACTATATATACTATACACGTTAATATAATATGAAAAAGATAAATAAACAGATTTATGAAATAAGTAAATAAAATTCTATCATTATTGTACGGTATTGCGATTTTAAGCGATAATATATGAACATTTTTTTTAAATATTATTGTGCCTCACTTCCTTCCATGCCTCATTGTATTTACAGACTCTGTCATATTACACAAATTTATATAATCATACTAATCATTACTGTAAAACAAATTATTAAATTAAACAATCTTTTGCAAAATAAATTTTCACAAAAAAGCGAAAATATTGGACTTATAATTCTACAACTACAAGCAAACTGAACTTCCCAATAGTTTATCTTAAAAATATAATACTTACAGAACAGCCACAATATTCATTTAAGGATGATGCTGGACTGTGGGAATAATAATCACTACCAGTACTGATAAGACTACAGACACTAAAGGGGGAAGGAGAATTTCTGTCATTTTCAATATCTTCCTTTAAACCTTCACATAATGAATTTGATCGAGAGTTGGACGGAGAAGGAACACCAGAAGAAGATGATGGTAACGACGAAGTAACGTCAACTGATTTGGAGTTTAAATCAGAAGACAATGTATCAAAGTTTGGAGTGAGATGACGAAATTTTCCAGTTTTGAGAACATCGTTCACACGATTGTTTAGGGAAGTCGCACCGACTCCAAGTGATTGAATAGTAATATCAACACGTTGACTGAGAGAAACTCCAATACTACTTTTATATTTCGGCATAAGTAAGTAGCTGTGTGCCATTTTTAACAGTATTATCGATAATTTTATCCAAAATATAAGAATAATCCACAACCATTCACTTGAAATACGAAGAAACAAAGATGGCTTTTAATAGGAAGTGGCAGATATCGACAATAAATGACTCATACAAATGTAATGATTTTCATTGGCTAAGGAATAATATAAACGACGAATCATTATCGAGATAGCTATAATAGTAAACAGCAGAAACCTGGCAACCTCGTGACAAGAAGGTGAAGGTGAAAATGTTATTAAGACATTTATTGATTCATGAGTAATACATTATGAAATTATACAATTTAGAAAATCGATCGATACATTATTATTACAAATTTTACATTATTTAACTGAAAGTATTGTAAAATCTACTTCCTATGCTGTCAGTATCATAGACATTACACTATATAACTATAGTATAGATATATATAGTATAGATATTCGAAGTTCCTAAATGTGAATTAATTAATAGAAATTATGGAAAAATTAATCCAAAAAATTTAAATATCATGGACATTTGCGTTGCTAACGGGATATATTAGTAACAAGAATTATAAAAACATAGACATTATTTAGTTATATATTTTACTATACTGAACAAAATCAATTTTGCGATTCACTTTAAAAATAGCCGGATTCCGAATTTATAAGTAGCTTTAGATTGTTCAGCCTGACAATTTTTAAAATAAATCTGTTCAGTATAATGAAAATGACTAAATTATAATTTACAAATTCTTATCGCTTGTTTAATTTTTAAAATAATTAATAATTTCTAGTAATTGTTCTAGTAAATATTAACATAGGAAGATTAAAGGATTATTTTATAAAACATTGTGATATATTAGTAGTAATAAAAATATTTTTGTTGACAAAAGGTTTCTAACATAACATCTGAATATGTAAAGATGTCCATTAACTAATCTAGTGGCAGCAAAAGATCTTATACTAGTATAGCTAATGCATGCGAATTATCACAATTTCACCACACTCATTTCATTTATGGATTTGATAGACTAAATAAAAAGGAGTAAGAAACTGAGAGCAGTGTTGAATCAATGCAAATTTAATTCTAAAAAAATTGTTTCTTCATTTGTGCATAAATATTCTCCATAAAAAAAGACTGATGGAAACAATATTTTAATTGGTCATTATAGATTAAGCTGTTAACATCGAATAATAAATAAATTCCCTCAAAAGAAATCATAAAATTAAACTATCATTAATCAATATTTTTGAAAGTAAACAAAAGTCAGAAGAGTCAAACCCACCACATCTAGGCCTATCCTTAACAGCTTAAATCTCAACCAGATTACATCATTCCCACGCACTTAGTATTTCGTTCAACCTAATAAGTTCACAAAGAAGACCGGATAATCCATACTTGCCCTGTCTGACTCCCGATTAACCAAAGTGGTGGAAGTAACCAGCTTACAAAACTAATAAACAAGCGAAGAAAATCGGTAATAGTCATTTTACGATAACACAGAGTTAATCAATAATTCATTAACTCTGTGTTATCGTATTGCTTTTGAGGTTAACTATGAGTATGTTATAACCAATAACACATATCTACTTAATTGCATAGTTAACCTAAAAAAGCTCAATTACTAAAATTTAAAAGATAAGATGGTCTATTTTGGCAATGTTAATTGTGCATAAAATTATTGATTTTCTAAATTCGCATCTTATTCAGTGAAGAAATTAATTAAACTTTACAAAAACATGAATAATAACAATATATCAATAGATGTAAATTATTGCATTAAAAATAAAGGAAACACTTCCTTCCCTTCAACCATTTGAAACGAAAAGTTGACAAATTTTATTCGTTGTTATATAGAAATATATTATTATACCAAATACTACTATACAAAACAGATGCTAAGGTCTGGCACAGAATGTTGTTTTCATTTAAGAATGGTGAGAAATTTTAGATCGAAACTAAGATTGCAGTAGGTATAGTCGGCAAAAATGCTCTGACTAACCATACCTATACAACGCCTACATTAAATCAATACTACCTACTGGCAGCGCTTCGAAAAAGGAAGGTTCCAAAATCCAAAGGTGGAATTACGTAGACGTATTTATATTTCCGGCCCTTATTATTAACTAAACACTAACTAAACAAGTCTAGAGAAAGACGTGTGAAATGATGAAATACTTGAAGTGCGTGTTGCGCACTGTATACATATATAATATTTAGAAAATGTTTGCTAAAGCTCTTCAAATTGAGATTTAATGGACCTACGTACTCATCTATAGACTGACTGACACGCGCTTCAACTGGAGAGATCACATGTTATAAACATGATAAGATGATAATAACATTAAAAACTTTTTAAATTAATATGAAGATGGGAAGAATGAAAGAGTCCAATTTAATTCAGACTCATAAAATATAGCTAATAAAATTAAATTATGCTAAATTGTTATTACACTAAGGACAAAAATAAATGGTTATTGATTAAATCTCGTTATAACAAAATTGTATCAAATTGGTTGACACAGAAAATGGAAAAATATCGAAAGCAATGCAACCATATCTTCGGACCCAATTTTTAGACAATATTGTAAACCAAATATCAATACAAAATAAAACGAAATACTAGCAAATGAAAATATTTTGTATTGGATATAAAATAAAACTAATAAACACATGAAAATCAAAAATCAATAAAACTATAATTAAAGATTAACCCAATTTTAATATACGCCACATATATATAATAATATGTAAAAGGTTACACGTATTATTAGTACAACATGACACATTTTTATCTGTAGAAAATACAATCTGCTTGGATCCTTTATACGTACCTATCCATTATTTTCTCTAGATTTTTTTAGTCTCATCATCGTTTTTCTTCTTCAAAAATTTGACAATGGGTGAGACTCAATCAACTTCATTACCAACCATGTAATCAATAAATCAAATAGATAATCTACGCAAACAACATGCAGATTTAACAGAATAAAACTATACCACATACCTTATCTTGTTTCATAACTTCAGTGCAGCGTTGACATTCACTGTCGGCGGGAAACTGGGACACATACTTGACGAGATATTTAACAACCTTAACATGCCCCTTCTTGACCGCCGCCATCAGGCAGGATACCTTTCGATTATCGCAGCTGTTGACATCGGCTTGGGCCTCTCGGAGGGTTTGCACAACCTCCAGGTAACCACCTAACCATCCGAGGTGGACGAAAACAAGTATTATGTATACAGATGAAATTACTTAGGTAGCGAATTATCCATCAACAAGAAATTATTTAAGTAGGTATCTCTTTTATGTGCAAAGATATTATGCGCCTAAGATTGGAATCAATAGGAGAAGATATATGCACACAATTAATATAATATATATTATATAGTAGGCTTATAATATAAATTATAAATCTATTATTTAACCATCTCTGTAAAATTAAAGTCATGCTCTTAAACATAGTGAAAACAAAGATTTATAAGTGAAAAACCAAAAAATACTTTGTTTAAATTAGTCATATCACGTATACTATACTACTAAAAATAAAACTGTGATTAATAACATAATTAATAATACTAAACAGGTTCTAATTTGTATGATTTTAAATATAAGTTTATAAATTGTAGAAATATTTGAAAACACAACTAAAATTAAAATCCGTTAGCCATAACTCCTACTGCAGGATTAGGGTGAGATAGATTTCTGTCAATCAGAGCAATAACAAGTTACTGCATTCTGTACCTTGCAATAGCACAGAATAACGACAAATCAATCTTGACCTGTCCTTCTTGTTCATTTATTCATTACCGGGGGTATGGTTATACTGTTTACACAATAATCAATACTGTGAATTTTATAGAGTGAATTTAAAAGATACAACAACCACTTTAAGGTAAATATTATGTATGATACCAAACATATAACTGAATAGGAATAACACAAAATTAAATATCAAACTGTAGAAACAAGTTATGGAATCGTTAATTAATCTAAAGTGGTAATTGAGGAAGTAGAACAAGGTCGACTTACCACTACAAGCCAACCAAAGTGGTGTTGCGCCTTTCTTATTTTTCGCATCGACATGAGCCAATCTGAAAATAATTCAGGAAAAAATTTGACATGAACGTAGATATGAATAATAATATTAGTATAGAGATAAACAGTCACTTGTACTATTAATATTAAAGATTGAATGGCACTGCTGTCGTTTTCATATAGGGTTTCATGGAAAACTACTATTATGAATATGTTACTGAGTTCTGCAGCTCTTTAATATTTAATCAATTTTCAGAATAGATTAATATTACTGAAATATGTGTGCACTTTGGAAGCGACATAATAAATCGATTAAATTTAAGGCTTGTAATAAAACCGGTGACATACGACGGCAAATATGTACTGAATAAAGAATTGTGCACAGTAAATAGCAAAACTAGAGTAGAGAAGGAGAGAAAAAGCGATCCAAGTATATCGTCTGCATAAAAAATGGAAACTACAAGAACCTTTAGTACACTTAAATGTTACAAAAATTACAAATACTTAGAATTTTAATAATATATATGTAATTTACATGGAGCAGACCTTTTAAAAACTGATATCTATATTAAATAACGTAATAAGAAAATTCAGCAAATAAAGATACCATTAGACCAACTCAAATTTATTCAAGTAGTATAATGGGTCTATATAAAAAAACTGATTGACAAATACTAACAATGACATAATTTGGTGCCATAATAGCGTTACTATAAATACATATATTTGAAACACATAAACAAATAATGAAGTTCTCTCTTGCATCATATATACGTTAAAACTTCACATTGCTCTTAAATTGAATGCAAAACCAAACACTAAAGGAAGAAAAAAAAATACAGCATACAGCACACAAGCCCCACCCTAAATTGTTACAGTAATATGCGAACATTTATAGTCTGGAATTGATCAATATAGATTCAAAATATGCCAGTTACCATTTCAATAATTGAAAATTTATGGACAAAATATTGGAAAAAGCAATTTCCAGATGTTAAAAATACTTTTAAATAGTGCACTGGAAAACCTCTTCTACTATAGCCAGATTCTACTCTTACCTATTCATATTTACCATAGTAATAAATTGACACCTTTTAGTAAGGAAGTCGACACGACAATGACGAGAAAAAATAATCTACTTTAAGTATATGGAAAACTATTTATCCACTAAAACAGCAATTTTGATTACAAAGTGACGACATTGTTGCGAATTCAATTTTAGACATAATTTAATTATCTTGAATGCGGCGAGAACTAGTTTAATACACAATAATAAATGAAACTGACTTGTCCAAAAGCAGTTTCACCAGCTTAAGATAGCCCTTGTCTGCCGCGATAGTGAGCGCAGTGTCTCTAGAGCTAGGCACCGGAGTGGCATTGACATCGGCCCCTTCATCGAGAAGAACTTTGGCAACCTCGAGGAAGCCACCAGAGGCAGCCTCCATCAATGGGGTGAGCCCAGTTTTCGCGCGGTGTTCAATATTCGCCTTTTTCTCAACCAAGAGACTCACAACCTCGTGGCGTCCTTGAAAACAAGCTAGTGTCAGTGCCGTGTTTTTGTTGGTCTCAATCTGAGCATTGATGTCCGAGCCCATTTCCAAAAGAAGACTCACTGCTGCCTTATGTCCATTCATAGCGGCTAGCATTAGCGGACTGATACCCAGCTTCGAGCCGGTCCGTGAGTTGATCTCAGCATCGTGTTTCAGCAGCAGTTTGATCACTTCGACATAGTTCCCTGAGGCGGCCAGACTTAACGGTGTATAGTCGGAAACATTTCGGTGCTCCTTATTAGCCCCACGAAGTAGCAGTTCTTCAACTATCTAAAGAAGGTGTGAAGCAAAGGAATTCCAATGAATGATGACACTTATTTAAAATATAAACTATAATTTAATGCAATTGTCAACATTAATTTTTTTTAAAAAATAAAATAATTATAATAATTAAAAATAATTATATTTTAAATACCAAATTACTTTAAAATTTAATATATTATGATATCAATAAAATATATTTTTTTACAAATCAAAAAGTTCAAAATTATTCTATAAAATAATTTCACAAAATTATGAAAATACTTAGTTTCGATATACATAAAAATAGTTTATATCTACTATACTATTTAAACGATAATAAGTAGTATTTTGTTTTATTCCTAGCTTATTAAAATTAATGACATACTTCAAGTTTTCCGTTGGCACAAGCGATAGAAAGACTGGTTTCCTTGTTTCTTTCCATCTGGGCCTCAATATCTCCCCCTCTATCCAGAAGTAGTTTTAACACATCTAATTGTCCATTTTGTGTGGCTATGTGGAGTGGTGTACACGTTTTTTTGTCACGATGACGGATATTGGCTCCCCTGTCAATGAGCAATTTCACAAGCTCAATATGACCACCGGAACAAGCAAGACTAAGGGCTGATTCTAAACTTGATTCTATACAGGCATTTACATCGATACCGGCCAAACCAACCGAGGAAGGACGACAGATTGACTTGAGAGGAAAACAAAAACAAAATAATGTATATTAAAATATTATAATCATCGAAAGTCTAGATTTATTGTAATAACTAACATCTAATTCTATCAACAACAAAAGGTTGTAAACAGTAATTACTTGATAGTAACATTAATCAGTCTATATAAATAAGCAAAGAATAATTTTTTACATTTCAATTTCTCTAAAAATTATTTTATTGATCAAAATCTTCATAATATAATAATATGTATAACGAATTCTAAAAATAAATAGCATAAACTAAAACTTAACTTATACTTGAAAAAAAGAGAATAGTTTATTGTAATTTAAATTTCATACAAGTAATACATTTTATCAGTGTATTACCGAAATCTCTTCTTCCGTCAAGGAATCAGTGGTGCCACAGGCGGCGTTTGACTTCTGCACAGAATTATTTACTGCTCCTGCAGGTGCTGATGCGGTGGTGACTGCAGAGTGATTCCGACGGTGACGTGTCGGTCCCCCATTGATCGTTGCGATCTTGGTGCTACTATCCAGGCCTTGTTGCTGGCAAGCAGCAGACCCACAACCACCGCAACTTCTCGACGCAGGCCACTGTGTCTTGTTGTTGACCGGAGAGGGGGCAGTTTCGGAAATGGCATCTGAGAGGTTGTCGAGTTTGGGAGGGTTGGGAGGTACGTTGTTGTTGTTATTGAGAAGGTTAGTGGGTGAGGATGAGGAGGTGGACTTGATTGGAGTGGGCGGACTATCGGGGAGGGAGGGAGGAGAGATGGTCCCGTTCTGTTGGGATTGGTTTGTTGTGGTGAGTATGTTGGAGGGGCGATTACGACGGCTGGGCTTGCTAGCTGGTTGGAGTTGATTTAGCTGAAGGGGTTACACCATGGAAAAGATTATTTAAAGTTACAGAATTATTTTGATGTGAAATTATTAATTTGTAACTCTAATAACTTTTAAAAAATATATTTAAATGAAATAAAACGTTTATGACATTTATTCAATGAGGGTTGCAAAATATACTCACCACCATAACTATAATATAAGATATATAGACGATTTTAAAGTTTAAATATGTATATATTTGAAAATGTGCAAAAACCTCAGTACAAATAACTAAGTAATTTCCAAACAAATATTCAAAATAATAAGAAACACATACTTAGTCACGAAACGTATGTGAATATTATATATATAATTATGGTCACGGGGAAAATATATAATTCGCGACAGTAACATCTTGGAGAATTTATTAATAGATATAACTCACTTTATTTTCTAACGACTCCTGTTGGCAATTATGATCTCCAATCGCAATAGTGTTGTTTAAAATGGAGTCAATGTTGGTCTCGGGATTGATGGGCAACTGGGATTTAGCTAACAGGCCCTGAACACAAATACACAATAACAAATACGTTAAAATTTATATTTCTAAAAATATGTAATTTAACAATTTATCACATTTACTAAAACAATCAAATCTAGTAAACTTAGTATAGCAACAAATAATTTGAAACAGTTGACACAATAAAAAGTAGTATAACTCAAATATATTGCGTAAATAAAACCATGATAGGTAACTTACTGAGTACTCTTGGCCGGCAATCCTGCCGAGGATGTTGTTAGCTGGCTTAGCCGGATAGTCGAGTAGGAGTTCAATAACCTTGGTGTGCCCGGCCTTCGCGGCCTCAATCACCATTGTGCTACCGTCCTTAAGTTGAGCGTTGGGATTAGCGCCACACTTGAGCAAATACTCCACCACCTGATATTGGCCGCCATTGCAGGCCAGACTGAGGGCTGTGTGTTCAATTTGGGTGGTGCGTTGGTCGACCACAGCATTGCTATCGACAAAGAGTTGAACACAGTCGAGGTTGCCAGCCCGGCTAGCCTTCATGAGAGGAGTGCGTCCTCCCTCAGATGGATGCTCGAGTTTTGCACCATGCTCTAGCAGTACACGACATACCTGCATACGGATAAATGAATGAATGTTTAGACACTGTTTGAACGTAAGAAAAGAATAGCAATAAAAGCATTGCATTCTATAATTTATATTTTAAATAAAATACCTCAAATGTATACTAATTTGTGTGTTAAAATACACTTACAATTGTTTTTAATTATTCCTTCTTCATTTTAAGGACCTTGCTTGTTCAATAAAAACAAAAATTACACGTATATAAATTTGTATTTAAATTTGTTATATAATATAAATCCTCGATTTTATTGGTTACGAAAATGTCTTAGGTGTCAGATAGGCACCACAGTCAGCTAATGTTAGCGGGGACTCGAAGCCATCCCGAAGGCATTTTTATCCGTATTTAATAAAATACAATCCTATTTAAAAAAGGGACAGATCCAAATTTTATTATTATATGGAAACACTAATTAAATATTATACTTATTTTGTTAATTAAAATGTTTGGTTATTTAGACAGGTTTTGAAAATAACATAAATTTTGTTCATATTCAGTAATATTTGTAACGTTTGTCAGTGTAAATATTGATTTAAGTTCACCAAAAAGCTAGATTGGACGTACTTAGCATCGCTTTATAATAAAATTAGTATGCGTTTTATTAGTAAATTTTTAATACCGATAATTATTTCGAAATAGAATAGTTAAGATAACGGAAATAACACAGTCATAGCTAGACAGATTTCGTAAAATGTATATATACACTGTTAATAGCAGATGATTGAAATTAATTTCACTGACTATGATATCTACATCAGGGTGGCCACACTAAATTGATAATAAAATTCGAGTAAAAAAGACTGAAATATATTTTGCAACAATAAGTCAGTAGGGTGTCATGATTACGCGGATAGCGTAGCCTATAAATCCGTGCGAAGCGCAAAAAAATTTGGATTGGATTGGAAATACATACATAAGTACATGAATAATAAGAACTATAAAACACTTTAAAAAAATAATTATACAAAATAAAAAATATCCCTGACCACTTTCCATTTCCCTGACTTCTATGAACTTTGTGTATAGTATAGAATGCTTATAAAATTGGAATAATTCAAATTAACACAAAAACGTGTAACTAAGGCAAAATATAATTATCCAATAAATGTAACATAAATATATTTTCTATCATAAAATGACTACCAAGATTTGTGAACTAGGTACAACGAACAACAACACAGAAAAGTTTGTGCATAATTATGTATAATAATAAAATAAAAAAAAGTTAAGATAATAAAAACAGATAATTTACAGGTACAAAATAAAAGAAAGATAAGAAAAAAAAGAAAATATCAATTAATATGCAATAATTATGTATATATTAAGTATATTACAAGAATTATAAATTACAGTGCAAACGAAATTTGAGTCGATAAGGTTTAATAACAGAGAGTATACTGCCAACATCTTGAAATAACTGATCACAATATTAATGATATTGAATAATCGCAAAAATGATTAGTGCGCAATGACAACGCATTCTTTGTTATTATAAACAGTCTATATCAGCTCAAAATTGAACAGGTAAAACCTAAACGAATATCCACGAAGTTCGTTTTTTGGCGATTAGGTCTCAATTAAAAAAAAAAAAGATAAATTATTTCAATACAAGAAATTTACGTCGTCGGCGTATCTTTGGTTCTTCAGATACTTTTTTTCGATTAACGATGCATATTGATTCAAATACCAAACCGGTAGTTTCATTTACGTTTATTTTTAAAGCATTGACGCGTGAGAAGATTTGATTAGTATGAATACCTATTGTGATCAAAAAGGTAATATTTATATTATATATATTTTTAATTTTACGGAAATATATTTTTGAAAACTTTCTGAATTTTATAGCATAACAATAATTTACAGATTTATATTCGCCAAAATAGGATCGTTTAAAAATCAAGAAGAACGTAACGATTTGGTAATATACTTGTTATCGCGTTTGTGGGTTAGATGATTGAAATTCAGATACCGTCAAACAAGGCAGCAAAAGACGAAGCAAAATAATGTTAGACAACAAAACTAACACCTTTTTTTCTGTCCAGGATGGTTGAGACTTCTAGTATTGTAGACTGTGTTTTTGTAGTTTACAATCATAAATTTTTATGTCATTTTGAAATATATTTTAGTTAAATATAAATAAACGTTTAAATTCGTCTAAATGTTTACATTGATATTTTTGAGGTCGCATTTTCACAAAAACTTTTTTAAAAGGCACATTTTTCCCTAACAATCAAAACGCGTCGTTAGTGATCACTTCACAAATATTAGAATACTATTATCGAAAACGGTGCTTAGTATTATTGATTCTGCTAAATCTCTTCTTAACAGATTTTAGTGAAGCTGAAACTATTTTCAAAACTAAAAAGAGCAAATCATTAAATTACACTTTGAATAATAACAATTGTCTCGAAATAATTAACCTCTTAATTAGTAAAATATGAAAGGTAAATCGATACAAAGTCTCACCTCAACATGTCCATTCTCACAAGCATAGTGCAGCGCTGTATCCCCAGTTGCTGTCTCCGTGTTGACATTAGCTCCCCTCTTGATAAGCACTCTGACCAGATCGATATGACCCTCTTGAGCCGCCTCCATCAGTGGAGTGGAACAGCCCAGCTCTAAGTCGGCACCACATCGTAAGAGCAGCTCCACAACCTCACAAAACCCGCTACACGCGGCTAGAGTTAGTGCCGTCTCCTGGGTCTCCTCTGTCTGCACGTCGACATGGGCGCCTACCAAAACACCGGATTTAAGAATGATTAGCGTGTACGTGGAAGAATCATTACAATATTTATAAGAATAACGGTGGTTGCGATTATTCCAAATGTATCAAATGAAACATTGAGAATTTAATAGCAAAGTAGTTCAGCTTGCAAATAGTATTGAAACATACACACACCCACTATGGTATGTTACTAGGGTAAACAAATTAATGTCCAATTTAACATTGACAAACTTTATTCCTGTCATAAATTCCAGTATAATATTATATTTATATATTATACTGTATATAAATAAATATACTGCCATTAAAACAATACTAATATCTTGGGAAAACAGATTTATGTGAACAAAATAGCAGCTTGTTTTGCCGGATTGTTTGAAAACATAACATTTACGGACAGCATACAGCCAAACGATTAGAGATTTTAAACAGTTTTTTTTTATAAAATGACTAAATAGCGTAGGTTAAAGATTAAATAACAGTGTTCGGTGTCCAGCAATACGATCATCACATTAATATCCACCAAAGAGAACACACATCATAAACGGAATATTTTTATAGAATATAAAACCAATTTAAGATATCTCACCACAAGCAAGCAAGAGTGCAACTATCTCCTCATGACCCTCCCTAGCAGCCTCCATAAGCGGAGTGTAGCCCTCATCGTTCACTTCCTCTACGTCAGCATCATAACCAATCAGGAGACAGGCCAACTGAGTGTGACCACCACAGGCAGCTAATGTTAGAGGGGACTCGAAGCTATCCGGAGGCATATTCACCTGCATTTTATAAAATCAGACAGGTTTTGAAAACAACATAATATTGCTGATATTCAGTTCACCAAAAAGCTAGATTTGACGTATTTAGCATCGCTTTATAATAAAATTAGTAATCCATTCATTAGTAAATTTTCATACCGATACTTATTTCGGAATAGAAAGTTAAGATAACGGAAACGAAATATTATGCAGCAAACCATCTAATTTTTCACTTATCAATAACATTAATCAGATACGGATTTAGATGCAGTTTGTTGTTTAGACTATACAAAATATTGCAACAGATTGTAGGCGATTTAAGGCAACATGCAGTTCAACATAAACATAGAAAAATTTTATTTTAGGGACGGAGGTTGTTGGCATGTTTATTACTGCACGTAAATAAGGACCGTCACAATTTAAACATAATAATAATTTATAAACTTACCTGCGCTCCATGCTGAAGTAAAATCCTGGCAACTTCGACATGACCATCCATCGCCGCTTCCATCAAGGCTGTATGCATCTCGTCCGTTCTATGCTCGTGGTCAGCTCCTTGTGATAATAAAAATTTTACCATTTCGGAGTGGCCCTGAATACAACAAATGTTCCTATGTTAATGACATGATATGAATGTCAACAATCAACAAGTCAATGGCATAGGAATATTAGAAAGAACTTTCATTCGGAAAAAAAATCTATATTCTAATATTATAGTAATGCGATGAAATATTAAAAATCATAAAGTAGCAACAACCTAATCAAGTTCGATTACTGGTCTGTATTCTAAATATATGTTATATTCATGAAAAAAAAACAAGTTGGAACCCCGGACCCCCTAACAGACTTCACTCTTTTCTTATAATATAATTGAGCGTAAGACATCAATTTATCTAATTGTTAAGCACTACATCTAATATGTCAGACCATTTTCTAATAAATATATTATAAATAGAAATGAAAGTTTCTAAGTTTTAGTCGATACATTTATTTGGTATACTATAATTTAATACAATATATCGAAGTTGTAGTTAAATTAAATAGGGTTCCACGTTTTTTCCAAGATCCAATTCCCTGAATCTGAATTTTTGGTACAATTAAATTCGGAAAAAAACGATTGATTAGTAGAATTATGTACTACATAATTATCTGAAAATCACCAAAACTGATCAAAATTTATTGACACTTTCTCCTAATAACCAAAATTCCCTGACTTTTCCAGAAGCTGTGCGTACCATGTTAAATACTCTATAAAACGTCTATAATTTCTAATAAAAATACATAAATATGTACGCCTGCTCTCCCACATGACATAAATATTACCAAAACATCTGTTAAGTGCCTCTCGATTCATCAGAAATTTAAGAGGTTAATATTAATCAGTGTTTTACTTTTATTGTATTTACCTTTCTTTTATGATAAACCTCTCTGAAGCATTCTGCCATATTAGATAATATTTATACCCAAAACTTACTAAAAAAGCTAGCCATTACTCTAATAGACACAATAATAAAATAAGCATTGAGGAATAATATAGATATTTTTACACAACCGAAAAGTGTACACATCATTACGTAAATATGAAAAAGCAAAGTAAATTGACCAAGCGAAAAATTTAAACAACAGACATTTACCTTATAACTGGCTAGAGTGAGTGCGGACTCCTTGAATTCATTAGAATGGGTGTTAATATTGGCGCCGTACTCCAACAACACTCGCGCCACCTCAATGAAACCATTACTCCCCGCCTCCATGAGCGCCGTATGACCGTTTTCATTCTGCATCTCAATTATCGAGGGATAGTCATCCAAATTGCCCGCCAGTGCTACCCGGTTCCTATTGTCTGTCTCCACCAAAAGTCGGACGCACTCCACATGACCACCACTGGCCGCGTAATGCAGTGCGGTGTTATTCGAATTAGACTTGATGTCGACACGGGCGTAGTGAAGGAGAAGTTGCTCTACAATGCTTCCAAAACCGGCACTTGCAGCCTCCATTAGAGCAGTGCACTCCACCTTCTCACCTCGCCTGTCCGGTTCGGCCTGGGTGTTAAGAACAAATTACGAATGAGCTAAAGTGTTGAAGACTCAGTTTTTACCATTGAAGAAATCATGGCAAAATTATTACACGTTCTATGTATAATGTAATATTATACGGTATACATCACACACATCAAATTATTTTTAAAACTAGCCAAATCGCAAATGAAGATAGGTAAATAAACGACGGATATGTATATGAGAAATCAAAGATATCACTGAAATTTATACTAATTTAGCATTCAATTTTCTAGCTTGTACATTGAGTTACTTAGTCCAAACAATTGCAATGAATAATTTTAATCATTAAAATATTGCATTAAATTAAATTTCTGTTAAAATCATAAATAGACAAAAGATTTACTAAGAGAAATTTTTTAGTTACTAAAAACTATTTTTTCATCATTGGTTAGTATTAAAATGTTTAAGAGTATATGCGAACACTAAGAGTAAAATTTAATATTCTTATTTTTTAAATAATTTATTCTTTATATCTATATCCAACAACACAATAAGGAAAAATAAAGCTAAATGTATAATGTCAAGGGAAGTTCTACGTAGGTTTATAAACTAATATAATACAGATTATATATATAATACGGGGAAAATCCATACATTTTTTAAAATTAAACATATATTAAAGACTGTGTACGAATAAAATATCTTATAAATTGTATTTACAATGTAGACAAAAGAATCGATAATTATAATATGTAGTAAAGATTAAATCAATGAGAGGTGTTGGCATCCATCAATACAGACTCACAAAAGACTTCCATGTGATTAATTTAATCACAACAATTTTATTGGTTTGGAGTCGTCAACTGTCTCATTTTAGCAAACCAATTACTGGTTGAATATAAGTAATTGAACCGTCAACACTGTGCTAAATGTACTTGCTCATATTAAATTATAAGTAGAACATAATTTAATAAATATAAGTATGTATAACATTATAGTAACTATATGTATGTTATCCTTCAGAAAGTTTTAACTTATCGATAATGGCCATGTATATAGTAAGGTTGTCTGGAGTGTACCTTGCTCGTATAGCAAACCACCAGTATATAAGCCAGTCAGTATCTAGTAACTATGGCTGCCTGCAACCTATTTCAGCTCTGACTGCACTTTGTCACTCTGACTTGACCACACTAAGATGGTGTAATGTGCCATAGTGTGGTGCAGGAGTATTCCACTTCATTATTACATCGATTTGTGTACTACTATATTTTCTATTTCAAACTACCTGTATAAAGGTGGCAGAATCTTCTGTGGGTTCCAAATTAGGTAGCATACCTAAATGACCGAGAAATACCATAACGGGGATTCCAAAGTTTGGTTAACAAATATGATTTAAACCTTCTGAGTAGGATAATCGACTCAAAATACGAAAAAAGGCTTAAAAACATGGATGTATAAAGGCACGAATAACTCGTAATCTTTATAAAAGTATAAAAATTAATTTAATAACAATTCAAATTATTACTCATTAAATGGCAGCCATGTTCGCCAGAAACTAACAATAGAAAATATTAAGATTAAAAAACTAACAAACTTGATAAAAATAAAAAGTTTTATCCTGAATTAAAAGGATAAACGTTAACTAGTTATGCTTATCGTCTGATTATAACGATTTTAGAAAAATATTAATAAATTATAGTTAAATAATTGTACAAGAATTTTGAAATCAAAGAATTTGTTATTAAGATTGAAAATTCTTAACAAAAATGTAGGAAAACATTATACATTTTAAAAATGATTATATCGAATGACGCTGCACTATAAAGAATCAAAAATGTGAAAAATAGAATAAACTATATTTAAATTGTATTAATTTTAAAAGAAATAAATTAAAATAAGAAATTATATAAACCTATATTTAAAAAAATAATAATAATAGTACATACACAAAAGCTTAAATGAATTATTGCCATCCTATAAATATTTTTGCATCAGAATATTCCTACCAAATAGTTTGGCACTATACATATATTAGTCATCCCAGAAAGAGTAGAGTAGCTGTTGGGTCATGTTAAATCTGACATATACCACAACACTCGGGCATAAGGTATCAGATAACTATTGATTTATTTCATTTAGCGTATGAATCATAAATTTAATATTCTTAATATTCTAAGAACTAATGTGGATAAAAAGACCTGAAAGATCTACACACCACTAAGATAACTTTATACTAAATAAAATGTTTTATAAAATTAAAACTAATGTCAGATAGATAAGGACATCCAAATTATAACATAAAATTAAATCAATAGTGAAGATTTTTTGTTACGAACAAAAAATGTAGTTTGCGTTGGACTGTTTGTCGAAATGAAATCAATAAACAGAAATACACATTGTGTAATAATTTTTTTTTAAAATAGTAAAATAGCTTTAAAATATTAATCCTTATAAAGTCGTATAGGTGTATATAACTAAAATTAAACAGAATTTCTTCTAAATTCAAATTACCGTCAAATAATAGTTTTACAGTAACGTAAAAAGAACGCTCAACTAAAATCCATAATTGTAAAACTATATTGTATTTACTAAAACAACACAAATGTCATATCGATAATATATTATAATATATAGGTATTTATAATGCACTTCTAATTGTATAGCAAGTCTAAACCGAAAATCTAAAGTAAAAATAGGAAAACTTAGAAATGATACACGGAAATAGTAACATAATTTAATATTGTTAAAGAAATATGTATGGGAAACCTTTTGTGAAAGAAGATATTTGACAATCTCTAAGTAACCAGCTGTGACTGCACAAGCCATTGCGGTTTCTCCATCGGCGGACATGTGATTGACGTCATAGCCACTCTCGACTAATTCGCGAACTCGTTCTAAGTTCCCTTCAACCACCGCTTGGGTCAAACAGGACCCCTCTCTGAAAAAACACGTAGAATCAATTATAGCTCAAGGAAAAATCTGCCGGTAATGACTGTAAGGTTAATATTAAATAATTATTTAAATTTAGGTCTATTGAAGATAACTTTTAAAAGGACCCCATTAAAAGTACATTTTTACCCATAATAGATAAGTGGATGCTATAATTCCCTATATTATAAAAAAGCAAAACATCAAGACACATTTTTGCGACAACATAATATCTACGTACGCTTCTATTTTTACTGTATCAGAAAAAGTATAAATAAACAATTTAATATGCGAACTAGATAAGAAATAGACCTTTGTATCGATATAAATAAGGGTACATTAAAAATCCTAATAAAACATTTTGAGGGATTGTGATGCCATATAGCTTAAATAAAGGTAACGATGAAATCGTTGTATATTAGTAGTATTATGGCTTGAATTCCGTAATAATTTTTAGCTATCTATGCTACTTTGTAATCTATCCAAAAAGTATAAAACTTTGACAAGTTCGTCAAATACTACTAAAAAAAATGTATGATGTCTTTATTTAGGTGTGCACAACATAATTTAGGTGCGAACGACTAACTTAACCAAAAAATCCAGAAATGATTTAAATGGTCTTTCAAAAAATATTTTTGAAAAAACATGTAACAGTAGGGTATTGAAAAATATAGACTTACTCATCATCAGTTTCAGATGCAACTTCATCTGGTGTTATTCCGACGCGACTTAATTCATCGAGCATGTCAGAATCGGTGATTGATCGACCGTCAGTACCAATAAGATTATCCATTCCAACGCCCTGAAGAAGTTCCTGCAATTTTGCCGACGTTTCTGGACAGGGAATTTCGTCCACATCAGCCAAGCTGGGAAACTGGAAACTCAATTTTCTTTCCTAAAAAGAACAATATCGAAGCTTTATTGCAATAATTACTTTTGGGGCATGTTTCATTAAGCTACAATAAATTGTAGTAAATCTACTTTAAAGCTACCAATTTAGATTGCCTATTTCATAAAGTTGCACTTATATAATTGTAGTATTATACAAGTGCAGAATTGTAGTTACAATTTTACAATTATTCTGTTTCACAACATTTTCAAATAATTGTAACATTTTTATTTCTATGAGTCATAACATTAAGCTTTAAATGATTTTGGTTGGCTGAAAAATAAGACGTCAGAGTAAAATATAGACATGACAATCTAAAACTTAAAGAAAACATATAAAAGTAGACAAAAAGTATTAGCATAATTTAATTAAAAGAAATGTGTATATAATTGTGCGATTTCTCATAATTGTATTTTCAAGAAACTGTCCTGCTACTCTTTGACCACCCTGTATATTTGAATGTTACATTTTGTTAAATGGCCGGTTGCTTTTGATAAACCTTGTGAATCACCAATCGAGGAAAAATATGCCCTCTCAGTAGATAAATATGCCGTTCATGAACATGATATGTTTATTAGCAAACTTAATTTGTGGTCTGAATATGTCGAGAGAGGATGTAAAAAATTATGCTCATAATGTTTTTATAAAAAAAAAATTACTGTAGAAGGAAACAGAATACGAAAATAAAAGCTGAGTCCAGCCCCAGTTGGGCTTTAGGATTATCTACCTTTATCACTATCCAACTTGTAAATTTTAAAGTAAATAGTAATTGTAAACTATGTTACAGGCAAATCTATCAAATGTAGTCTTTTCTGTTACAATTGTAACAATTTATACAGGAATATTGGGAATTCTAAAATCTTGATCTACTATATTTTTATGAAACACAATCGCTTCAATAATTGTAATATTAATTGATTTAAAGATATAGTTACAATTATTCCATGAAACAGAAACACTGTTTATTTACTACAATTAACTGTAAAACAGATTGTTTAGCCAATCAAAATAATTTGAAATTTAATATTATGACTCATTGAATTTTTTAAAAATATTTATTTGAAAATGGTTTATAACAAAAAAATTTAAAACTTTAAATTATATGCACACATTTAACCATACAAATTATATTTTAAATTTATATTTTTCACTGCAAAGAGAAAAAATATGATTTACAAGATATATATAATAAAAATTCAATGATTTTGAAAGAAATTTACTGACTTTTACACAGTTGTAATTTATCAGGAGCCTAAAAGATTATTGGAACATACAATATCATTATAAATCAAGCAATGTAAGTTTTATATTTAGGGAATGCTTATAAAGAATGTTGTCAAATCTATGTTGAAAAATGAATATAATGTTGTTCAAATCAGGACTGATGTACATAATGTTCAGCACTGATTAGTTTATCATAACAAAATACATAAAAAACATTAAAACTATAATAAAAGTTCAACATATCCCCACAATCATTGTTTATGCAGACATGAGAATGATCTAAAGTGTTTATGGAAGAAATCATTTATAAAGGGCCCTAAACTCCTGCAACTACATGGTGAGGCAGAAAGCTAAGCCTCTAAAATGATGCAAAGTGCCAAAATTTTCAGCTATAAAGCTTAAAATGAATTTAAAGACATTTACATTAATCATATGTATATCTTTTTTGTGACTAATTAAGTCAGGAGTATCATGCAGTGTAGTTATTTTTTAAAAAGAAAAGGAATATAGGGCTCTCTACAAACTAAATTTTATTATGGGCCTCTACAAACTATTTTTTATTGGGTGCATTTATATATAGGGCCCTCTACAAACTATTTTTTTTTATGGTGGGCCCTTTTATATATAAAATAGGGCCCCCTACAACTAATTTTTTACAGGCCCTTTTATATATCGGGCATGGGATTGGACTTCTAGAAAAAAGCCTGAAATATATTTTGAAACAAGAAGTCAGCAAAAGTGTCATGGCTATGTGGTCAGCCATGTGCAAAAAAATTGAAGCATCACATGCACCAAGCCCCAACCTTTGAATTTTTATATCATCTTTAGATGAATTAGAAAAATTACTTTTCAGCTGGTAAAAAAGCCTAAACAATCCCATGCCTGATATATAGAATAAGGCCCAACAAGAACTAAATTTGACCAAAATTTCTTCCATGGAGGATTTCCTCCCTATGGAGGACAATTATCTTGTATGTTGATGCAGAACTCACACCTTCATCTGAATGGTTGATAAGCATCCCCAAACATCTGCCAAGTGATTTTTTGTTCTCTTCCCTATTTCCGACCCAACTGCTGACACTTTGTTGGCCATTCTGCATAAACATGCAATCATAATGCAACTAATAAAAAAAAATCACAGACTGTGCCATCTCACTGGAGATTGGGGGGGGGGGGCATTCACCTGGCCCACTTCTAACAATCCAATGAGTGGGGAGGTTATCATTTAGTAATGATGTTCATGAAATGTTTGTGGAGTGTGGATAACAGATGGATTCAGGATTTCTCAACATCAATTGGCATTCATAGTTGTAAAATTTATGCCAACACTCTCCATCCCTGTAATGGAAACCATGCACCAAGCAATAAGATGTTCTATCATTTGGTTTCTCAACAGTTACATGAGGGCTTTCATGTGTCTATAATGTAAATTGTGTTTGTTACAGATCAATTTTAGTGGAACACTGCTTCATCAAAAAATAAAATTTTATCACAAAAATTATTGTCATAGTTTTTGGCCCATTCACAAAATAAAAGTTTGCAGTCTGTATCATCTTTTAACAGTTTCTGTAGTCTTGTGAATTTATATAGATTGTACTTTACTTATGATAAGAATAAATTCTGTTGGAGACTGACTGTGTGCTATACTTTATTGGCTGACTTTTATTCTTTTGAAAGGTGGCAACTTAACACTGTTAGGTCAACAAGGATGATTTTGCTATATTTTTCTGTGAGATAACCATTGGACTTGCAGTCACTGGACACCCATTACTTTTTGCTTTTAAATGTCCCCTTATTCTAAAAATTGGTCAGGGATATAATTCATCATTGACCAGTACAATGTTATGGTGCCTTTTCAAAAAAAATATTAAAATATGTTCTTCATACTTTTATAAATGCATTCAAATACTACTGCACATGCAACTAATGTAGGTTGTTGTCTCATATTTGAAAATAATAAGATAGCATTGAGAAAAATATATAATTTTATAGTTTTTATTCATAAATAAATAGAAACATAATAGAAATAATAATTATAAGCATGTGTATAATTTAAGCATTTATGATGATAGAATTATGTTGGATTTTTTTGTTTGGATACCCTATATATTAATATTGATCCATACATAAGTGTATAAATAATTTTGTAGGTTTGATACTTGAATTTTATGGTATAAAAATCTGAAATTTGAAAAATAAAATTATTTTAAATAGTTCAGGAACATTAAACTGATAATAATGGATATAAGACTTTAAAGACTAAGACTTTTTTTACTAATTTTCAGAAATTCTACAACTATTCAATACAATTTATAAATTCCAAAAAGTTTTTTTTCTCAATTTAAAAACTTTTTTTCAAAACCAGTACAAACACTGACATCAGGTTTAGTTTACATGTTATTTTTGATTGAGCAAGAAACCAGGGGTACCTAATATAAAGAATTTTTAAGCTAAATTTGAAATTTTAATCCTAATTTGATCATTTAATATATAAAAATATGAAAGAAAGATTACAAATAAGTTGTAAAAGTTTGATTTTCTAAATGAACTGATCTAATAATAATATTTTTTTTGTTCAAAATTATAAAAACTGATATAAAAAGTCAAGGAATATAAAGCACATTTTACCAATCTGCAATTATTACTACTATGCAATGCATACATTATCAATTGATTATAAAATATAAATTATATATGAGCACTTTAATAGAATAAAATATTAAATAATAAAGCTATAATATTTTTTATTTTTAATAGAAAAATATTTTTTAATTAAAGATAAAGCAGTCAAATTCATTAAAAAAATGTGTAAATTGGTAATTTGGGCAGTGCATATAGGGCAGGTGTTACCAGTCCGGCTACTGGTTTTTTAATTCTAATGTTAGCAGACTTGCAAAAATTATTTCATACTAATACTATGACTAAACTATTTTATAATGACATGGACATTATTATTAAGGCAGAGTCTACATCCATGACCTTTTATAACTTAGTAAAACATGGAGAAAAACATTAAAAATCAACAAAATTGATAAAATTAATAATGTTTTTCTCCATGTTTTTGATGTTTAACATGTGGTTTGTTTGTAAGATTGTTTTTAAGCTTATGAAACTAATTTCCATAGTATTATTATTTTTTATTTTTTTATATTTAATTAATTTCATAAAAATAATAATAATTGGGTCCAAGTTGGGGCTCAAACCCACTTTCTTCTGATCAGCAGTCAGACACACTACCATCTGGGCTACCATCTAATTATATTTTGGGGTCAAACACACAAGATAGAATATCTAATAAAAGATAGCACAAACACATATATGTGTGCCAATTGCTGGACTGCTAACATTGGAATTAAAAACAGGCATGATTTTGGAGGTATTTAAAAAATACGGAAATTATTTGTGAGCAAAGCGAGCAAATGATTTTAGTGGGGGTCCAGGGGGCGAAGCCCCTTATTTTTTTGCAATATCAATGAGAAAATATTGAAATATGTATGATCTTGTGAACTTATCGCAGGTGACAACAACCATA
>JAUZNC010005651.1:0-35349 GCA_034780395.1 Vannuccia rotundouncinata | reverse complement strand
ATTATTGACATTTAAGAATATTATATTTGTTGATAAAATTGTCATTTAGCAGACAATGAGAATACAAATTCCAAATAATAACAAACATATAATAATTATGTGAAAGTACAATATACCTATACTTAGGTTTATAATATATTCCCTTTTTTTATAAAAGAAAGATATTTAAATTTTAGTATAATATAATTTGATAGTACAATTTTATCTATTTATGCCTAGTTATAATAATTTTGAAGAATGTCCTATATGAAATGCAGTTAACATATAATCTCATATTACTGATAAACATGGAAAATATTGAATTGTATTCAAGTATATATACTAGGTCAAATGTCCAGTTCATATTATAGGAGGCTAATTGAATGTGTCACACCATATTATCTGCTATTAGAAATGACTCGAAAATAATTAACCAATGAGGACACTAACTAACAAATTTGAATTTATATAACCATTCTGGGAAGTAACTTTTCTGTCCCTGAAGTCCGTAAGGAAGAGGTTAAATATCAAATTTAGAGATTCCGGTAATGTATTTAAAACAATTTTATTTATATTTAATTTACCAGGTTAAACTTTAGGATTACCCTTTTTAAACTATTTATATGGTTTATCTGATTTTAACTTTTTTATATAACTATTTATATATATTACTTATTATTTATAATATTTATTTAAAAGTGTTGTTCTTGTTCATTTGCCTACTTAGGTACTTTAATTTATTGTTGTATTTATTTTTGCTTGATTATAAATATCAAATATGTATATTTTTTGGTCAAAGCTTTAATTTTTTTTACATAATTAAGCTATTTTGCCAACATTCATTTTTATATATTATGTTTCCTGGAAAATTTTGAAAGCTCTCCTGGAAATTAAAATGGAAAACTTGGTAGATACCCTGATTTTAAAAAATCAAAAAAATTATTAAAATATTTTTGATGTACTTAATTAAAAAGAATATCAGATCCGTAATATTATATAATACATAATATTTTTAAATCATGTTTTATCTCTTTTGCAGTGGAAAGGATTAACATATATAAACCTTTCTTATAGTTAAATACAGGACTTTTTTTCTATGGCAATTATTGCCAAGATCTATATATTCAGAGCCTAATTTCACATATATAAACAGATAGAAAATGCATAAAAACTTAGAATTTGGTACATTAGCTATGAGTTGCCTGTACTTTTAATTAAAATTATTATTGTCATAATTTATATATTGGTTTTATTTATGCAACCCAAATATCTTAATATTTGGTTTCTGTTGTAAGGACTAAAAAAAACCTCTTTAATTCCACTGAATTATAAGATATTTGATTAAATATTAGGCAAGCCTTATTTGGTTGTCCATTCATATAAGTTATATATAATGAACTATTTATTATGTATTATTTTATAATATTTGTTTTGAAAAATACTTGTACGTTACAATTAAGTTTCAATTTATATAATGGAAATTTTCTATTGCTTATAGTTCATATCTGTCATCATATATATTGACTGTATTTAATTGTTAGGCTTTCTTTTATAAATATTACATAAAATTATGGTATTCCTAAAGCATCTTTAGAAGTATGAATATCTAAATTATTTAGTCTATTTAAAAAATTTAAGACTGTCTACATTAACTTATTAATGTGTTAATTATTTTCAGAAAGTATGACTGTTGAAATCACTTCACTTGATGAAAAAATCATTAAACAAATTGAAGTACGTTTATAAAATTTTAATTTGTGACAGAAGATAAGTAGTAATGTTCCAATAATGTAAATATTTCTGTAAATATGCTTATTCTATTTTATTGATAAATTCTCTTTTATTTGCCGGTTATATTAAAACTAACCTATGCCTTTTGGTAGCTTGAATAATAAATTGACACAATTTTATTTGCATTGAAATAAGTTATACATTTTTTCCAGTATTATTTTGGGGACATCAATTTGTGCCGTGATGAATTTTTGAAAACATCAATGGCTGAAGATGATGGTTGTAAGTTATATCCAACATTAAAATTGTTATTAATGTGTTTAGTAAACGCTTTTCTAAGATATTTGTTAATTCTCTTCTCTTTTAAAATTTAAACTTTTTTTGTTTTAGAAATAACAATGTAATCAATTGACACTACGTTAAATATAATATATTTTTTATAAATATAGTACTTATTTTGACAAGAATAACTCACCTGCGTACCTTTACAATATAATCCATTTGTTGTCTCTAATCCATGAATTAGTTTTAATGTCAACCACGTAATTGATTGTACCTAATTGACATGCCAGTTGCTTTCTTTTTACAAAAGATAATCGTATTTGCTTAATATTTCAAACCATGTTATCTTCATATTTTTTTCCTAAAGTGTTCGATGTTTTCATATCATTTAAACAAATTTCAAAATACACAAAATGCTTTTAAATCAGGGGTTTCAATGGAAACAATGTTGAAGTTCAACCGTCTTAAAACTCTCTCCGACAACCCGGAGGTTATCATATCTGCCATCTCTAAATCTACCTGCGACTTAATGGAAATCAGCGAGGATAAGACCAAGATTAGACGTAACCCAGCAATCCCTCTGCCCGAGTCTATGCGTGATGCAATGAACAAATACGCCGACAATACTGTCTATTTCAAAGGGTTTGCCTCGGAAGATGCATTGGATGACTTGATAAAATTCCTGGAAACAGCTGGTCCTACTATTAATGTTCATATGAGAAGAATGCCAAGAGATAAAAAATTCAAGGTCATTACAAGATTAATATACAGTTTACTATTTCACTTTATATAATATAATTATTGTTAATAATATTCCATCAAGTCATATTTGCTCATTCAAAAAGAAAAAAACTTTCTTTATTATCTTTTATTTGTTTTTCAGGGGAGTGTATTTGCAGTATTTAAGAACAAAGAGGATGCTGAAAAATGTTTGACTATGGATGAAACAAAGGAATACAAAGGAAAAGAACTTATTCGAATGTCACAGTATGTTCTGTTCTAGTTTATTGAATTTTAAATGTTTGATAACACTAAATAAAATGCGTTTGAGTTCTAATTAAAGACTGATTAAAGATTTATTTCCCTTAAAAATCTTTCTTCCTCCACTTGATTATTAATTAAAGAGAAGGGATGTTCTGTTTATACTTGCATAATGTTCTATTAACAAATTTATTAATATATGGAATGGTTAATTTTAGATATTTTTTAAATATTTATGTTTTTGACTTTTTGTTTTACTGATTTTTATCCATTTTAATAAAAAAATTATTAATCAAATTATTTACTGTTATTCTTTCATTGTAGAGATGCTTACTTCGCAAAAAAGAAAGGAGAACGTGATGCTGCTAAGGACGAGCGCCAGAAGCGTGTGGAAGAAGCTGCTGCAGCTAGGGATAGTGCTATCATGGCCCAGATGACCTTGGGTACTATTCTCGTATTGAGTGGACTCACAAAGACAGAAACCAAGGATGATGATGGTGTGTGTCTTTGGTTATAATTTTGTTATAATATTTTTTGTGGCCGGATATTTAATATATTAATTTTTTTTTCTAGATAAGGACCATTATGCTAACAACAAGGCGAATATGATGGAATTTAAGGAAGCTTTGGCAAAAATTTCTGAAGGCATTGCGGAGGTTGCCTGGCTAGATATGGAGCCAGCTGAAGGAAAAGCGGTGGTGCGATTTCAAAAGGAGAATACGGCGGCCCTAGTCCTTGCAAAAATCAATGAGACTTCTTTCAAATTTAAAGATTGTGAACTGACCGGAATTGTCCTTACCGGTAAGTCAAGAGTCTTGAAATTGCAATTACAAAATATTGTGCATTATATTTTTCATAATTATAAAATATTGTTTCAATTTATGTCTGACTTTCACTTCAGGTGACGAAGAGAAGCAACATTGGAAACGCATTTTTGATGAAAAGAACAAGCAAAGACGTGGTAATATGGGTGGTAATCGAGGTGGTGGATACGGTCGTGGCAGGGGAAGGGGTGGAAAGGTAATGCTGGGACGGATACACATTCACAGTTGTTGTTTTTAGCTAATGTTTTATCATTGATAAGATTTTTACCAACATTTAATTTATACATGATTTATGTAATATTAAAAAAAACTTTTGAAAGTCACTTAAGGGCATAAAATAAAGTCTGAATTTGTTATAAATCTTTTAAAACCTAACATATCCCTAGTTTAATTTATAGTATCATTATTTTGAACCCTTTTAGCGTGGAGGCAGTCATCACCGAACCAGAAGTCCTCCAAGTAAACGGGCCAAGACAGAATAAAACAATTTAGTAATGTTTGTAACACCACCTACTCTCATCATCTCTTTTATACTAGTCTCTTATATTGTCACAGTTGCAAATTTGATATCTCCACGTTCCATTTAGAACTCTTGTTCACATTTATCATCATCTAACTGTTTGTACATAGTCTTAATAATAACAATTTATTGAATGTATCGTCTGATTGTAATTCATATTAAAATGATATTTGATGAATTGAAATTCTTTTCTCTTTATTTAGTATTTTGTCAATATAGAGATATGATTGTCTTTGGTTTCACGTATTTTATTTCTGTTTTTAGAGTTCATACATTTTTTATAGTTGGAATTAAAAAAGATTTGATTTGAGTTAAATAATTTAATAAGAAGTGTTTGTTTGTATGTTTGTTTCTATTTTGTAAAGTCATTTTATCTTTTTGCGAATTCAAGATTCAACAGTATCGATGGATCAGGCCGAACTCGTGTCCTTGGTAGAATCAGTCTATGCAAGAGTTAAGGCCGCCCATCTTGAAGGTAAGCGGGCTTCAGTGCGCCATATCCTAACTGACAATCACGCTCTGGTCGATACCCAAAATGCTGACTTCACTGATGGGCATCAGTGGCGAGCCGGCGGTCTCATTGAACCAGTAAGGATTCCCCAACTTTACTCGCAGTTCGGCCACATTGAGGTGAAGATGCAGGGAGTGACGGCCAAGATGGGAATCAATATTATGCCCCAGGTAGACCCCTCACCAATAATGTACAGCTGGGCTCCACTTCAGCAGAATTTTAGTGTGGAGGACGAACAAGAGTTACAGAACATACCATACATGGGAGAGGAACAGGATTCCAGCTTCTTGGAGGAATTACTCAAAAACTATAACGGCAGGGTACACGGGAATTTTCCCTTTGACATTGAAGAAGAATTGTTAGTAGATGTGGTACAATCAATGTCTACTGAGAAGGACATTGCCCTTTGGGACAGTTGTGAAGGTCGTCCGAGAGAGGAACAACGGTCCAAGGCCGGAAGAAAGAGAAAAAGAGCGGAAATGTTAGAAGACGTTAACAATATAAAGGTTAGTTATAATATAGTTTGGGAACTTGAATTTCTTTTAAACGTATTAAATTATATATGATTTTATAAAATTAATATCTCTTAATTCTTGTTAAATGAAAAACATTCAATGAACGAAGAGGTATTGGTCGCTTTTTCCATACATGTAGGACCGTTTTCGACCTTTTTGGTCTCAGAGGGGTTCTGCTTGGTTTATAAACTGACTAATTTGCTATTCTTCTTACCTGCATGGAACGTGGGCCTTATGCATGGGTCATTATCTCAATAATTACCTGAACCAGGAGGCTCCTTTATTTACATACTATGTATGCTCTTTATATACATTATATTGGTTATTTGGGGAGAATTCTCTCCATAAATCACGAGATGTGTAATTCAGTCTGTAATGTATCCAGTGTAGTGGTGTAACACAGTTTGTCAATAATTATGACTTCTCTTTTATTCGATAAAATAATTTTTTAAAATATCTTAAATTCTTTGCACAGTATTGTAAGAACTAACTTCACTGTTTATAGAAGAAAGTTGAGGTAAATAATTTAATTTATTTTATTCATACGGTAGTTAATTATTTATATTAATTAACATTTTTTCATAATATTTTTATCTTCTTGGTGTTATTCGATTTATTCGATCCTGTCCTAAATTTGCAAATTATGATTAATTATTATTAAATAATTATTTAATTTATTTACTTCTTTTTATTCTTTAGAAGTCTGAAGAGACAGAAAATGACAACGGGACCTCGGCTAAGGTGGCACGGACTGATGACACTAGTAAGGTAGAAGAGTCACCACAATTAGATAGTAACTCCACTATTCAACAGCAGTCAACAAGTGTTGAAGTTGCTGCGACAAATAGTCCCGAAGACGAAGGCAGACGACCTAGTGAAGAGAGCAGTTCTAATGACACAGGGGATCAGAAAATAGCTCCAATTTTGAGCATTCCTGACTATGTTTTCAAAGTAAGAAGATTTTCTAAATCTTAATTTAAGATAGTTACTCATCTTCACAGAGTGCTTTTTTGTAATTTTTATTTTATAAGTTTTAAATATGGTAAGCACAATGCATTTTACTACTTTTAAAAATGTTTTCTCATTGCTTAAAACAATATAAATATATATCTAAACTATGTATGTACCCAATTTAATTGCGTTCTAGGCGGTGGCTGCAACCTTCGGTGACGAACACGACTATATGAAGTTGATGACCCGCTTTGTGGAACTAGAGGAGCGACAGAGTGGCCGTGTTGAGATGGAGGCGAGGATAGCTGCTGCAGCAGAGCAAGCCATGAGAGTATCTGCTGACAGGGGGGATGACGCAGAACACCAGAAATCTGCTGCGGCTTTAGCTGCTCAAGCTGTCTCTCAGGTTAGTTATTTCAACCAGTTGGGATTCTGTTTTATGACACGGGTAATAGCGGCAATAATAACGGTCTAATCATTGATATCGTAATACTATTTATTTAGATCCTCAAATTTAATTATATTATGTCCGAAATAAAAACGACAAAATCAAAAAGACAAAAATGGTGAATCTTGATCGGTCCATAATTTTACTAATAGAGCTGTGAAGTAGACCAACTTTGTCAATATTTTTTGCACACGTAAGTTTTTAAAATTTCTATAGGTCATTATTGTCGTATATGCAATATTTATATCACTATGTTTTTCTGGAGAACTATTTATTCAAGTCAATTAAATTATTTTTATCAGTTTGCTATTGATTTGCCCGTTTTTATTTCGAACACTGTCTTACGTATACATCTTAGTAGTTTGCCAATCTAGAGAAGTTAATTACGATATCAATGTCTATAATAGTGTATTTTAAAATATATCGTGTTAGTTTCAATAAGTCAGATATTTTCTTTTTTTCTGTTTGTGCTCTAATTTGACATTTTAGCCGCATGAAAATTTGTATCATTGTTAATTTTGCTTAAATTCTGATTCATGATTTCTTTTTTGTAAATTTCCTAAAAGAGTTGAATTTAATCATATACCTTTAATAAACTAATTTATTGCAATTTGAAGTAGTTTTATGATTATGAAGAAGATATTATTTTTAAATATAAACAAATAAATCGACGGATAAGTAGAATAATCATTGATGATCAAAAAAATATTTTTATTTTGCAGTTATTGGATTTATCTTTTTCACTAATCAATATAAAGACTAATCCAAATGTCTTGCGAAACTTGTGTGTTATCTGTGTATTGTGCCTTCTGCTTAGGCAAGTCTAGCAGAAGCTGCAGCGGCCCAATGCACAACCCCCAACATAGACGGTCCTGCAGCACGGTCGATTACACGTGATGATGCTCTTCACTCGTTCCGTGCCCTCTTTTGCCGGCGTTGTTTCAAGTATGACTGTGCTGTGCATCCCTTTAAGTCCACCAAATCGATGTGGTCATATCGTTGGCCGTCATCTCTTCCTTCGACCTCCGCAGGTAGAAATTATACTAATGATTCAAACTGATTAATTGAGATACATTTAATGGTTGAAAATGGATTACTTTAGTAAACTTTACCTTTAATAGTATTGGACTAGACTCAAAACTACGAAATCGTCTAAAATGTTAACCATTTTATTTTGAGATGATTCAATACTTTATAAAATAGTTCTAATTTACATAATATTAATTATATATGTAATGTAATTTGAACATAACTGTGATACTATTAATTCATTACATTTTTACGTACCGAAATATGTCCTTTGAATTTGTTACAATTGGGTTCTATTTCACTATATTCAGTAGTGTTCAATTCGGTTGTAAAGAAATAGTTATAGTTTGTACTAATAGTGATGTAGGTCTACAATCCGATAGTCAGCCGATATTATAATATCTAAACTCTACTGAAGTTGCCGCAATAAAGGGAGAGCGAGAAATTGTAGGAGGCTGATAAGGTTGTTCATTTGTGCTTAATAATGATTAATGGGGGTGTTAGAAGCTACTAACTTCCGAGAATTCTCTAATATATCGTTCACGATCTTTTTGATATTCAACGGTACATTTATCAATCTATTAAATTTTAGAAGAAATCAAATGTTAAAATATTCGTTTCATAGCAGCTTCGTGTCGGCAAATAAAATATTGGGTAAACTGCCCTTTCTGAAACATAAACAGTAATTAAATGTATAAATTAAAAAAAATTAATATAAATATTGAATTAATATTATTTTATAAGTTATTGCTAACAGTTAATCTTTGTTATCTAGCTGGTGCGAACAGCTCTTCGTCAAATGGTCCCTCTTCTGGCAACGGTACAGAAGATAACCCCGGTACTCCAAGCGTTGAGGGGTGCGGAGCCAATTGCTATCAGTTGCCGAGTAATGATGACCAAGGGACTGACTATGAATGGTCGGGGAGAGAACAGACCCTCTTTCGAGTTGTACATCATCTTTTTGGTAGTAACTATTGCAGCATTGCTCGACTTATCAAGACCAAATCATGCTCTCAGGTTTGCTGACTAAATTAAATATTCTATATCGAAAACAATATTGTTCCCATAATAATCCTATTGTAACGGAATAATAAATTTGTTTATTGAATCCGGGATCTATATATTATGTTAAATGTTATCTTTATAATTGTTATTCTCGTGTTTAGTATTACTTTTCACCGTTTTATTGTGAACTAAGATCTATTTTAATCTCCTTTTCGTCTGATGACCAGGTTTGCGATTTCGCGAGGAAGGAAGCCAGCCTGACAGAAGAAGACATTCAAGGAATGTTGACTCCTTGTGCTCGCAAGAAGAAGGTCAAAAGAAGACGAATAAAAATGCCAAAGTTGGGGGCAAACAATAGGCGTACTTCTAATATGCTCAAAGGTGAAACCTTCTTTTTTAAATAAATTTTTAAGTGTTTTAAAATTATCATCGTTTTCAGAATATAACTACATTATTATCCTCAGTTTAAAATTATCATTTTAGTATTTCAAATATTTGTAAGTTAAAATTTTGTATAACTTTATACTAATTTGTCGTCTTTATATTTGTTTACTGGGTAGAGGTTATCTATCTAATAATATTGTTAAATATTTGGTTGATTTTTATATTGCAATATTACATTTATACTATCTTTCATTTTCTTTATTTAGATGAAGACGGTAATCCTACTAACCAAGTTCAAGGTGGAGTGCAAGCTCATCATTACCACCCGTGTGATCATCCCGGTAGAAGATGTGACGATGAATGCAATTGTCGGGCAGCCAATAACTTTTGTGAAAAATTTTGCCAATGTTCTGTTGACTGTCCTAACAGATTCCAGGTAAGAGAAAGACTACAATCTTGTTGAGAAAAAACCAGTTGCACTATATTTATATTGTATGATCGTAAAATTGTCTACTACAAACGAAATGTATTACAACTAAATTATATTTGAGGTTTTAATGTTTACAGTTTGGTCAATTCAAATCGATTTGTTGCTAAATTCTGTATAAAAAAATGTAATAAACTAATTTTGTAAAACTTTTCAAATACTTTTCTTCCATTTAACTTCATTTTTTATTCATTTAATTTCATCTAATCAATCTTCATGCTGAATATATTTTGTTTATGGTAGTATGTATGTATATATTCTATTGTTCTGTAGGGTTGTCGGTGTCGTGCACAATGTAATACGAAGCAGTGTCCCTGTCTGATGGCGGTGCGTGAATGTGACCCTGATCTATGCCTTAATTGTGGTGCTGATAGAAGAGGGGAAAAGGGAACTGTCACTTGTAGGAACATAGCCATTCAAAGAGGATGGAGAAAGCATCTTTTACTAGCACCATCTGATGTAGCCGGGTAAGTTTTCTTTAATACATAATTTTGACGGTATTCTATTGTTATTGTTTTTTAAAAGATGAAATCTATTGTAGCTGGATTATTTTTAACGATTAAAAACAATACCGATGGCTTAATGTTTTATTAAGAACCTTTTATTTTAACACAATTTTTAGTTAAAACTTTTTTTAACTTTTTTGTTGAGGAATACATTACACATTCTAATACACTTGCATTAGTTAAGGACTACTTAATTATCTATTTGTCATAGTACGATATTAAACCATTTATCGCTAAACATAATTTCACCTTTTTTCATTCAACATCAGCTGGGGAATTTTTATCAAAGAATCTGCTGAGAAGAACGAGTTCATCTACGAGTACTGTGGAGAGATCATCAGCCAAGATGAGGCTGACCGTAGAGGGAAGATCTACGATCGATATATGAGTAGTTTCCTGTTTAATTTGAACCAGGATTTTGTAGTAGATGCCACCCGAAAAGGCAATAAAATTCGATTTGCTAATCATTCCATCAGTCCTAACTGTTATGCCAAGGTGCGTATTATTTGTTTTACCCATAATATATAATAAAATATATCCGCTACATAAAAATTTTAAAATATTTTAATAATATATATTATAACATTATATAAAATATTGTCTCTGAAAAGTAACTTTTTAAATATTACGTCTAATTTGATATATTGAAACAATTTTGGTGAAATTGTACATAATATAATAATAAATATACAATTTTTTGCTAGTGCAACTTTTCAACATAATTCAATGTTGGTTTTATAAAAATATTTTAATTGAAACATTTTATAAAATATAATTCTGAAAAATTTAGATATAATTCAATCCAATTAAGGAATTTTATATAATTATTTACAGTTTTGCATAGTTTTGCATAGTTTCTAAAAGAAGATATTTATATAAAAGAGTGTATTGTGTATTTGAAAATTTATAAAATATATTATAATGTTAATCGATTAATTTGAATATATTGCTAAATATTACTTCTATATATTATGAAGTAGTACGGATATAAATATAACATCTAAACAAATAAAATCAAAATACAGGATGAATCGCCCCTTATCATAATCAGTGAAACAACACCGAACGAACCATTTAGCTCGAGAGCAATCATCGAACTCCTGACATGATCATAATCAGAAGGTTTTTGTTGATAATTTTTTATTTCTATACTGGTAATCTATTCTTGGGAGTAATAAAAAAGCAATAGAAAAAATTCGAAGAAAAGTAAAAACTGAAATACTGGGAAATAGGCTTCCTCGGGACATTACTCTATGCATTTTTTATGGGTGACAGTTATAACTTCCAAGCATCAACTGCAAACGCCACAATAAGAAAGAAAATATTCCTCAAATAATATAAATGAACCATTTTACAAAAATTATGACTTCACTTTGTCAAAAGATTTGCAGATTGTGATTTTTTTTACTGTTTGTAAGTAACTCTTAAGTATTATTTACCTAGGCTGTGCTTTAACGTTTTAAATCAAGAGCTTTTTATACCCTTTTATAAATTCTTTTATAACTGACCAAAAATAATAAATAAGATTTTATCTTAGAACGTGTTGATTTTATAGAATGTAGAAAACTATCATATGTAATTTTTTTGAACTACATATATCGAAAATCGGATATAAACATATTTAGGTTTCCATTATTTTTTTTAAATGCCTTGTAATGCCCTTGACATTGAAAAATTAACAAATATCACTATACTCCTACTAGAATCCTAAACAAATTTTAATTTTTCATTTTAAATTTAATTTTTTAATTTCAAATGTTCAATAATATATTAGATCAGTTCATTTAAAAAATCAAACTCATTTGACATGGTAATAATATTCCGTTCTTTCATGTTTTTATAGATACTCAAGTAAGATATTGTAAGATATTCAAGTTTTAAAAACAAGGTTACATTTTTATAATGGACCATTGGATATCCGTTGTCTTTCAAATTGGGAAAAGCATGGGAACACTGTACATAGTAATTTGAATATGAAATAAATATTCACAATACTTGAATATGTTGTTACATAATTTATAGAATTTGTTCAAAGAATATCACCAACACAAAGAACTTCGAAGCATAATGATCGGAAAAGTAGCAAGGGGAAGGGAACATCCTAAGAACGACACATTACTCAACAGTTCTTGCACTTTGGAAATCTGACTTTGTTATTAGCTGTCACCAGTTTGTGATGGATCTCAATTGGTTTGAAGGCTCTTGTCCACTTAATAATTATGTCTACATCAAAATAATCTGAAAAAACTTATCCAGTTTATAAGAGAGTTAGTTGTTGATGAATTTATTCAGTTGAACGACGGGTCCTGATAGGACATTTAGTCGACCTGACAATTGATTTAACTTTTTAGTTATTTTTTTGTTTCGATTAATTTGTAATATTTATAGAATTAAATGAATTAAATTCATAATTTTCTTAATTGGGTAAAGTTATACAGTTCATCGTCCATTGTTGGGCAAATAGTAAATATTTGGTGATCAGAATTTAATAATTTGAAAAGTGCATATATATTTTCTTTATTAAGAACGGTCTGAGTTTAATTCTTTAATTTTATATAATTTAATTATTCATTACCTTTATCATAATACAAATTAGTAGACCGAAAAGGGCCTTTAGTTATATTGTGCTATTTGTTGTAATTGGGTAACATTAAAAAAATTATTTTCATTAAAACCTTGCAGTTGGTCTCGGGCTTGGCTACATGGCTTAACGAGTTAACCATTTATAACTGCCAGTACGTATTTGGGTCTCTTTTTCGTTCTTGAATTCTGTTTATACCGCCATCGAAAAGTTTTGTCGAACAGATTCCAATTTTAAATTGCTTACACTAAACGGATTTCCAGTAAGGCAATTAAAAGTTTAAAATAATAATGGAAGAATTGGTGATTATTGACCCGTCAGCAGTTCGATTAACTTCGTCAACCCCGAATTCAGTTGTACTCTTATAATGGGAATCATTTTTTATTATTCTTATATCATACTACTTGATCATATAATATTTTTAAACATCATACAATCATTTTACATAATTCTCTTGGTACATTAACTAAAATAGTCTTATAAAGAATATGCTTGATATTAATTATAAACTTCGTCTTTTAAGACTACCAATTTTTACGACCTATTAGATAGGTCAGGGATTATAGGAGGTTACAATATTGTTTAGTAACTAAATAATATATATTATGTGTAAAAAGGGTAGTGTTTTGTGTTTTATTAAATATGTTTTTTGCATTGAATTTTTAGTTTGATATTTTATCATTCCATTCTTTCAGGTTATGATGGTGAATGGTGACCATCGAATTGGTATTTTCGCCAAACGAGCGGTTCAACCAGGAGAAGAATTGTTCTTTGACTACCGTTATGGACCAACTGAACAGTTGAAATATGTTGGAATTGAAAGAGACGCAGAATTGCCCCCTCCAAATCCTTCTTCCGTGGCAGGGATTCCACTACCAGTATCAAGTGTGGCTTCTACAATTACATAATTAACTGCTATTCTGATGTTATTATAACTTGATTTGCGCAAAAAATACACTTAACTTAATTTATAAGGATTTTTGACGGTAATAAACAGTATCCTACTTATAGAATAAGTTAGTACTATAGTAAAAGTTTTATCTGTAATTTTATAAAAAATTGATTACAATATGTTGTCCCTTTATTTATTTATTTTAAAAACATTATAATAATTCTTACCTTTACTTTGTATACTTTTCTGTATATCTGTTGTATAGATGTCATTTTTATTTTCAATTTTTATCGAAATTCAGGATTATAAATTTTATAATTGCCAATAATGCTCCCTATCTGCTGGGAAAAATTGAAAAAAACAATTTGTATACACCAGTGCATTTCTTAACTATTTTTGACGTTTGGTTAACGTTCAATTTTGTACCGATACGTATTATTATCATGTGTTGTCTCGAATGTTTTTAAATATGTCTTTTTGTTTTTACGATTTATAAAATTAATAAATACATTACTTTTTTTCCACGATTTTTTTCATTTCGTACGTAATGTTATTTTTTAGAATACAATTGTTTAAATGTGAATGTTTACGACTTTTATTAGCTATAATAAATGCTTTATAATTATATATCTACTACAGTAACAAGAACAGATTAAACGTTATAATTTTCTTTTTATGCTTTAATTTACAGTAAGTTTGAGTAATTTATACAGTTATTCAGTTTGCTGATTTGAATATTAAATTGTTTCAAATAAATTAAATGTAGTTGTTTTATAGATAGTTTAGCTTGTCTATTTTCTCAAAATATCAGTGGTTTTTAATTTCTATTTTTTACTTGAAAGTGTATTATATTTGTAATAATACAATTTTAATTAATTTGACCTGGATAAACTCTAGACTACAATTTAATTGTGTTACTACGGTAAATTTACAACTGACATTAACCACGTAATTTGGTGTAGTATATGGGATGTTTATTTATCAATTTCGTTAGTCTGCACCATAAACTTCCGAGTAGAACTGGTCAAATTTTTCATCTCAGTGGAAAGTCGTAGTAAACACGCCCATCCTTTTCTTGCGTGTATTCAGTATTATATGATGTGAATATATAAAGAGTGAGGTTTGTTGTTAGTTAGGTGGTAGGGGGAAGCTAAACGCAAAGACCCACTACGTTCCTTCAATCTCGTTCCTCCCCTTCTAGGGGAGTGCGCGCAGACAAGTTGTGTGTGTACGTAGCGTTCTAATATGGCCGCGATGGCGGAACAAGTCTTGTGATGATTACTTTGTTGGCTCGGTTGGAGATCGATGGAAGTGAAAAGTGAATGGGGAGTCGAGAGTAGATTGGGACACAGAAAGAAGTGAGAGACTTTGTCATCATCCTCTCTCTTCTTCGGGATGGATTGCCGAGGAAATGAGAACACAGAGACACAATGATCCATTCCATCTCCCTTCAAGCAATCTCTAACTGGAAGCCCTATCATCAGATTCCTTCCTACGTCTTCGTCGTCTTCTCTTTCTCTCTCATTTCACTGACTAGAGTGTCTCTGGCTATTATCACAGCGACCATTTTTTGGTCACAATCGAGGGCAAATTGGCATACGCAACATCTCTTTTTCTAAATCCCTTGTTGCATACAGCTAGCGGTGAAATATAGACTATACTATATATACTTGATCTCTTTGCTAAACGGAAAAGAAAATTTCAAGATATTTTTCCTCTTTTCTATAATCCTATTGCATAATAGATTGCTCCTACTTTTCGAGAAAGAAATTGAGTTGTAACTATTTTGTAGGTGCATGGTATAATATTAGTTGAAGAATTATTTGTTTTCAGTATATATGTGTATATATATATTCTTTTTTGAGAACTTTACAATTTTATTAGACATATATTTTATAGACGTATTGTATAATAGACTCATTGTATTTGTATATTAATTATAAGTAAATAAAATTGTTAAATAGAAGTTTTATATTGTTTATATTTAAATTTATTGTATATAATTGATATCAGTGACATTTAATGAAGGATGAATTGTGTATTTATATATATAATTAAGAATATTTTTTACCGTTTTTTAAGTTTCCATAAAAAATTTTTGACTGTTAAATTATCATAATAAATATAGAATAATCTGATTTCTTTCATTTATTTCATTCATTTCTTTCAAAAAACATCTATTTTTGTCATCAATATCATTTGTCAATTTGATAACAAAAAGAGTACATATACACTTAAAATTTACACGTTATCGTGGTGGTATTCAACAGCAGATATATATATATATGATTATTATAAAGAGTTATGTGGTTCATATGTTGGAACAGGATATTTTCTCCATATATTAACTTCGAGTTTGATCTATATCATGTTTCATTTTATATAATATTTTTAAATCTATGACTATGAATACATGAGTGTCTGAATATATTTTTAAAAACTTCATATTATAATTTGAATTGAATTTCGATTTAAATTATTAACGATTTAATGTTATTATCCTTAACAATTAGCATTTTATTTTATTTGATTTATAACATATAACATCTTGGTCCACCATATAATTAAATATGTTTTACTATAGATATATATATATACACAAGACTAGAAGTTCTTCGATTCAAGTATAAGTTATACGATATTACCCTTTTTATGCATACATATGTTCCTTACACAATATGGTCGCATCGCAACCGAAAACCAGTTGACTACACACATTACTACATGTTTTAAGTCGTTAACGCAGTCAGCGCAGTTATATATATTATAGCACAGTTCAAAGAACCCTGAACCTATACCGGGCTCCGGGTTGTGGTTCATTATATATCTACTGTTGCAGTGGTGTACAGCGCATATGCCTCTATTAGGTGACCACAAGTGCGCACTGGTGGTGCCAAGGGAGACCGCATACAATCCACTGCTATAATAGTCTAATATATACAGTCACAAGTAGCAAAGCGGATTCCAGCGGCTATAGGGGAGACATGGAGAGAGCAAATTAACAGCTGGAGCCATCGAAGGGGGAGGAAAGAGGGACTGACTACACGACACGAATGGGACGGGATAATATAGTATACCTACTATAGTTGTGCATATTTTATATATATATTTGACTTTGAGGCTAATGGTGGCTGTAGCGGTGCAGGTTCACAAAGTTGTATTGGGAGAGGAGAACTAAGGCGAAGCCAAGCTTGCCGCTAGTGGGTTTTGTGACTCTACTGGGACGGATCTAGAAGAGAAAGATCTTTATTGCCGACATTTTTGGCGACCAGTGGGGACGTGACACCCGCTAGTTTCTATCATCAAGTTGACTGGCACGATTTGTTGTTTGTCTGGTGCAAACACACGCTGTGGAACTAGTGAGGACCTCTTCCCTTTTCTCTATGTAATTCTCTATCACTCCCGCTCTCCAACTGTATTCCCTTCCTCTTTGGTCTACCCTGTAGAGGGAGGGTAATGTACTAGTTTTTAATACTTGCCGCTATAATATGGCCTGGTGGTGCTACTCGTGGGAAGGTGTCCACCATAGAGAGGTCTGGTGTTGCGGTTAAGTGCCCCCACTCGCCTTACTTAGCTGTTCTTCCCTGGAGAGACGCTATAAGGAAGTCCTGCTGCCTGCTTTGTGTGTCTATGGGAGAACCTCTCACCACCAAAGCATGGCATGTTAGCAGTCGCAGCCACCTTTAATATACACTACAACCACTAGACCAACACTCTTCTGCCGTCTCTCTCACCCTCACTCGATCTGGCTCCTCTTTCTAATAATCATCTCTCGGCAGTCAGTTGTCCTGCGGTTCCCTTCAGTTCCCCTTCTCGGCTGTCCTAACAACCGTGCACATTAGTCTATGAGGCACTGGCGTCCCCTCCCTTTTCTCTCAACGTAAAGAAGGGGAACACGTGCCCAAGCTACCGAGAAATGAGAGAGAGGGAGAGAACTAGAACAAGTCAGAATAGACAGGGAGTTAGCGATAGCTATTCATGCAAGGTTGTGGGACATCTTGGAACGTGCCGTGCCGTTAAGGAAGAATACCCAGCGTAGCGCAGTATAAAGCAAGCCAAGCCAAAGCAAGTCAGGTTGCCACCAGGAACCTCTCATGCTAGTGATCACATCCCACTTCTTCGTCTTCTTTTTCTTCCAAACCACACCGACGCGACACGATTGAACCGACTCCTTTGCCTCGCCTTCTAAACTCTCCGTCATCACAGTTTCTCTCCTGTGCTCCTATCCCTTCTGCCTTCTGCTTTTCTTTCTCTCTCTCTCGCTCGTTCCTTCTCGTGTGTGTGGCTTCAGGGCAGTCTCCTCTCACAGTCTCTCTCTGCCTTCTCTTGTGCGCGTTTTGTCTGTCCCTTCATCTCGCTCGACATACACCCTCAAACAACTAGCCAACAGAGGGAATAAATTCTACCACTTTCCGGCCAGGCAGTCTCTTATTTTCCTCTCCACAAAACTATCCCCAGACCAACCCGATCCCAAAGCAAGTCACCAGTGCACAGAAGAACCAACCCCTTCCCCTTCCTTTCTCTCAATTTCGTTCGTTGCGCTGCTGCAGCGTTCTCCTCTCATTTATTTTCCTGATTCCCCAGAAACAAACCTTTATAGCACCACCATCAAGAATAACCCAAGAATATTCTCACAAACAGAAAGCACATTGTCGCGATCAAATACGCTTCCAATTTGACCCTCTGATTTCAATCACATTTTGGTGAGTTTATTTTAAACTATGATTTGTTTTTAAAAAAATTATTTACGTCTTTATTATTCATTTATTCTATTTTTTCGATTATAATAAAATAATTTAAAAACTTTAAACTATTTAAACCCAAAATATCGTTATATAATATATGTGGTTTAATTTATTGTAATTGTTTTTTATTTATTTATTAATATTTTCAATAGTTACGCGCTTACTATATTACTAAATAATATTACAATATATTTATATATAGATAACACCGTCATAAAAATGTATGGTTTACTCAATAAAACACAGTATTATATATATATATTTATATAATTCACCAACTACTTTGGCACGGGAATTATCGTATCTAAATATCTAAATATCTCATTTTATCATTAATCGCCAACCTCATTATCCTATCGAGATAAATCAGTGTCAAACACAGCGTATTAATTAACACTTCGCAACCACTGTTTGACATTATCTGGTAAATCTCACTCTCCATCTCCACATCTCGCTCTTTCCATCTCATTTCTCTATTTTCCATCATAATATTCTTTCTAAATCAGGTTCCTGTCACTCTTCAATGTATTTTGACATTTTTTCTCCACTGTATAATATTTCTCTTAGCCAGACCCTGTCTGTATGGCTTCTAACCCCTATTATATATAAGTCTTTTAATCATTTTTATCGGAAATTTTTAACTTAATATATTTTTCTAAAATTTTAAAATAATTAATTTTTAATAACTGTTTTTAATATGTTTACATTATGTTGTCGTCAGTATATAATAACTAATAAATATGCAATAAATTCAAGAAATATTTGTACTATAAAAATGTTTGAAAACGGTAATATAGAAACATCTGCATTTAACTATTTTTCAATAACTATAAAATCATTTTATTCTAAAAATTGATTCATATAATTCTTTTATTTGTTTTTAAAAATATATAATTTTGTCTTTAAATTGGTATAACGATTTATAATATATGTTGAAACTTATATATTTAAATAGACAAAAAACTTGCAATATTGAAGTAGACTTATGTATAATAGATAAATTAAATATTTAAACTGCGAAATTATATTGTTTTTAAATTAATTATGTTTATATAAGCGTAACTGTATAATATATATTAGATTAATTTGATTATTTGATTATTTGACATAAAATATATAATATAAAAAGTTTAAAAAATTTATACCTATGTATATATAAATATAAAATGTTTGTTTAAATAAAGTTCGCATCATATTTTGGTTATAGATCATCTATATAATATATATTACAGTATATATATATATTATAGTCCGCTTATAGTACGAGATCGAAGGACCCTGAAAATTTACTCGTATACTAAACCAACGCTCATATTAACTGAAGTATAAATAGAATAGAATACATAAATTAATATGAAACTGCATTATATTTTATATTGCTGTATAGTAATAATACCTACAAAATAAGTACATAACATGTGCTAAACTTATATTACATGATATACCTATAACAATATAAAGTTCACTATTAGTACTAAATAATAGTACTGAACAAATAAATGTGAATTCACATATTCTCAGCATTACTGCAATCCGTCAACAATTATAACGTCTTTGGTTATACATATGTACCTATATATATACATATAATGTATATTGATAATCTCTTCTTACACGTATAAATAATTAAGAAGTTTTAATTTTACTATATCGGTTCTAAAATAATTGCTCGTATTAAGAAAACTATTTGTATAATGAATTAAAATATATTTTTTTACCGGTACTAGCCAGTTTAGATCGTTCTAATGAGGTCAAACAATTAATATTTTATTGAAAAATAGAAATATTAAGCAAATATGGATAATATTGCAAGTTGTATAATATGTGATTTATTATATAACTAATATATTTATATATATATATACAGTGGAACCCACTTATTTATACGTAACCGCTTAATATGTATAATATAGGTTCGTTTACAACGTATAATTTACAACGGTTTGTTCGTATGTATAAGTGCTATTGAAATAGTTCGTTTATACAGCCAAATAATACAGAGCGATAGGTATATATATATATTGTTTATTGCGTACAATTTAATACATACGCATGAGATATATACCGCTTAATACGTATAAGGTTTTGTTTGTCCCAAATGTATATTTTATACGTTTTTAATACACACAAAGATCAATCAATATCGATCTATAAATATATACATACATTTGTTATTATGTAAATTATACTGTCCACATTTTTACCGTTAAATTATATATGCATAAATACTATAAAAAAGATTTTGTATCAGCTTTGTTTAATATACTATATAAACATATTATGAATAACGCTAACACTTATAATAGGTTCGTTCATAACGTATAAATCGTCGGTTCCAGCAGGGTTTAATATTATATATTATACGTAATAAGCCGATTTCCTTGTATATTGAATTTATATGTTTCGCACATATAATAGACATTACACTATATAACTCCAACTAGATCTGCAATCTAAAATAAAATTCTTTGCCCGCTTGTTATAGACAAAAAACGGTAAAATACTTTAAATTGATCAATCAAATTGAAGTAATTGCCTTTATTTCAAATCAACTAATCAAATTGAAGTTTTTTGCTTAACACGATGGCTAAGAATTTTAAATGCATTAATTTTAGATTGCAGATCTAGTTTAAAGTATAGATACATAATGTCATGGTTTCGCACATTTAAATATAATTTATAAATATTTTTGCAAATGTATAAATATATACATTATATAGATAAACATTATTATAGTGATAATTTTTACTGAAAAATTTAATTTTTAATAAAGATAAAATTCAAACTAATTATTATATAGTGCACTACATTAATCACATTATTTTCATTTATATAATGTAGTTCTATATTCAATCGTTTAGATATGTTAGAATAATTATATTTAATTTTAAAAAGTCTGTTAAATTGTGAAGTTTTCGATATATAATATTATTTAGAGGTTGGTTTGAAATATAGTTAATTATCGATTGAAATGAAACCGGCATGGCATATATATAATAGATATAATATTATATCCCGAAATAAATATTTGTCACCTAAAATTTTTAATTTCTTTATTTATCTGCGATTATTTATTATAGACATTTAATTATTAATTAATAACATATATATATATATATATCGGATTTTTAAATTACTTTATAGATATTATTTTTATTATAGTATAACATAATAAATAAACATATCATAATCGGGATTATATATTATAATTTACTTATTAGTATATTATATTTATTTGTTTATAAAACATTTAAATAGTTTATTCCTCTATATTTATATAATAATTATATTTTAAGGTAATTTTGAAATATTAAATCTATATAATACTAAATATTAATGATTATATAATATATTTATTGTTATAGCCATACGATTAATTTAAAAGCGTGTATATATAGTCAATGTTATACAATGCTATATATATATTTAAATTTTTAATAAATTCATTGCAATATTTATTGAATTTACAACAACATTATTATACATGCCTCTATATATATTATAGGGTGTTTACCATAAGTAGGTATATAAACAAAAAGTTATAATACACTGCATGAATATATACTGATATTAGCTTGTGACAAATTAATTTGGAAGTTATGTGTGTGTTTATGTATGTATAGTGAAGGTGGACATTTTGAAAATTTAATATGAATATATTAGTTTCATATTATCTGTTTTATATTATATGTTTTTCTGTATGAAATAAATTTGTATCTTGAAATGCAATCACCTATTTAAAACACAATATGTATATAATATTTACAACATGCGGAACTTCTGTATCAGAAATTTATTAAAAATAATTTTAGGATGTTATGGAATACGCGCCATTTTTAAAATGGCATATTATTTAAAACATTAACCATAATATATTTTAAATTTGCATTCCATGACTTCTTAAATTATGAAATCTATATATGTGATATAATCAAATAATTGGTTGATTGTCTATAGAAAATAATATTTTAGCATATTTGGTTGCCATAGCAATTATTTAAAAATAGTATCGTTTAATTCTATTTATATATTTAGCTTATATGCGCACTATACTATATTATAAATGAAGTCGGGATATTTAATTTGACTGTTTTATATCGTATTATCGGACATTTAAACATATACATTTATTTTCGGTACATTATGTAAAGTCAATTTTAAAAAGTCGAAAACTACCAACAATGGTGTCAGCTGAGACGGTTATATAGTTTTTTGATTTATTATAAGCAGTTCAGTTGGGAAATGTTACTTCAATTACCAAAACCAAAATCGATATACCAAATATTTCATTAACTATGTGTATACATTCGAAGTATACTTAATGTCACCAACTTATAGTTAGTAACAACATTTTAAAAATGGTTTCACGATAATTGCTATGCAACTTCTATAAAATTATATATTCAGAGTATATACATAAAGAAGTTTATACGTTTCAAATATAGATTTGAACAAATCACGAGTCATGTGTGTGTACATATAATGGTCTTAATATATCTGTATCAAAGTTATTTTCTAAATTGGAACAAATTTCGTCCTGAAAATGTTCCTCAAAAAATTGTGTATAAACTAAATATATATAAAATAATTGGTTAATTATTTGTGTAATAATATTATAGACTAGGTATACATCATAATATGTGCATTATATACTGACTGACTTTGTTTAATTGTTCAAAATACCTATATAGAGCAAAAAAAGGAGAAAACACTACAATTAGCTTATTTAATTTCGTACATTTGTCTTTTAATGTAAGGGTTTTTTATAAATGTATTCGTATTTTTGAAATTATTATATTTAACATATTATAAAATAAAAATAGGATTTTATAATTTAATTAGAAATTTTAAATACAATTAAATTTATAAACAAATAATAGATTTATCATCAATTTTACTAAATAAAATACAGACTCACGAAGTTAACTTTATTAAAAAATAGTTAATTTTTTCTACAAATTAAGATATTTCCATATGAAATTTTAAATAAATAGATACCGCACCCTATTTTATTTACTAAAATATTCCTTTTTTTAAAATTGTTTTCAGAAAATAATCGTTTCTCCCATATATATTATTATACTTTTATTATAGCGTTAAAATAAATTTTATGACATTTTGAACTATTTCTAATGTTTATATTATATTATATATATTAATTTTATTTCTAATATTAAATTATTAAAAACGTTAGGTTATTCTTAAATCTTTTTTTAATGTTCTATATATATTTATATATAACAGAAAAAATGCTTAATTTTATAATATTACATGTTTTATCTCTATTATTTTATTTAGATATATTTATATTAAATAATGAGAACATTTGTAGTTGAAATGTTGAAAATAAATAACATTGAAGAGTGAACAACGTATAAATTATAAAAGTACAAAATCAAATAAACTATTATAATTATATAAGTATATTTCGATTATAAGACTTGATTTCACGTTTATTATAAACATTTATAAATAATTGAAATTTTAAAATATTTTGTTTATTAATGCAAAAGTTTTTCAATTTTTGTTTGTAAAATTTATTCATTATACCTATATATTTATATATATAACTTACACTTGCTTACATTTTATATTATATAAGTAGTCAAAATATCTATATTACGAATTTAGAAATTATCATTAAAAACATCTGTAAACATTTAATTTATTATGACATCGATAGCTGTCTTTTATAGTTTTATGAAGGATTTACATTTGATAATGCATCTATATAGTAGAAATAATGTACAATTTCCCAGAAATTCATGGGCAACACATGGCAGAGTTTAGAACTATAATATAATGTATAGGATGCTTTTTGAGAGACTAAAAGGGAGCTCCGGGAATATGTAGAGACTCCTGTCTCAACGAAAACTTAGAAAACAAGCGTGTATATGTATATATACTGGAGGCTGCTACCGCACTTGGAAAGCATATTAGACGGAAAAGAGGGAAAATGAGGCAGAAACTGCGAGAACGGCAGCAGGCTTATAGTGAGATTGAGAAAACTGAGTGGAACATCGGTGGCAACCCCTATTGCTATCTAGTTCTGTATAATACAGGCTTGCTCTTCTATACAGAATTGGGCTGGCTTCAGCATCCATTTTAAGCTTCCCTTGAGGCACACTGTGAGGACGACAAGAGAGAAAAGAGTCTAAAAGGGGCTGTAGGGGGGAAAGAGGGGGTGGAGATGAGAGCGGCAGTCTGGTAGCCTTCTTCTTCGTCGTCTTCTCACGAAAGCAGACGGAGCGACCTAGAATAGCTCTTTCTGTGATAAAGGAGAATAAAGAGGTGAAAGGGATTCCATGCAAGGATTTCTCATCTGGGAGAGGAGATAGAGAGCTGAGACTGAGAGATCCGGTTGTGGCCTTGCCTGTGTCAGGTAGTAGTAAGATGATAAGTAATGGTTCTTGCTTGCTATGGATGAGAGAGAGAGACTTGCCATGTCATAATGTCCTTACACAGCTACCAGCAAGAGAATGTCCAGGGGACGACGATCCACAATTTCCTCTATCTCTCTCTTTTTCTCTATCATACTGTCGTTACTGGACACTGGGTCTTATGAACACCCACTCAGCTATAATTCTCGCCATGATGACTGCCTGCCTGGCTGGCTTAGCTATAGCTTCCTTCGATCTTTGGCAGACACGCACTATATCTGGAGTTGTTTATACCATGCCCTCTGTCACCAAAGCCTCTCCCCTTCCCCCTTCATCCTTGGATAATGCTACGGTTCTAATATATACTATCAGCAAGCAGCAGGAGCAACTCAGTCGGTCGCCAACCACCAACACCAGAGATAAATTCTAGGGTGACCCTCTACACTCCTCTCTCTTCATCTCCTTTCTTGTGTTTTATTTTCCTCACAAGAGAGCCCAACACAGCCATCACCCGTATATACAGAAAGAGACTTGTATCCATCCGTCATAGGAAGCAGGCTAAAGAGTATCTTCTTCGTCAGTTCACTAGCTCGGGTAACCTTGGAGGAGGAATGGAATAAGTTTTGTTCCCCTTTTCTCTCGCTCGGGAACCTTTCAGTGGCGCATGTTCATCACTTTCGCTTCACCTTAACTTAGTTAATTCTCCTCTAGTCAAGCAGGGAACTGTATCCTGAGAAAAAAGGGGAACGGGAACAACTATAAGCTTGCGATGGATAGGGATATACGCAAAGTCAAGCAACTGATGGGGAAAAAAACCCAACGCGCTTCATTTTCACGCAAACTAGCCTTCTTCCTTCTTTATATGGCAGCCTCTTGCTATGCCTACTCGGTCGTCCTCGAAATTATTTCGTTTTCTTCAGTTCGCCATGATAGCTGGATCCTTCAACAGGTTAAGAGTTGAATAAGATATGATGTGGTGAGCATTCAGTTGTTGATGAGACCTATGAACCAAGAGTCAAGTCGAGACAGCTGCATATACCTATCTATACCTACCTCGGCTACAATCGGATGAGCGAAGAGAGGGGTGCGTGGTGGGGTGGATAGGGTTGGAAAGCAGGGACAGTAGAACGAACGAGAGAAAGGTTATTATATGCGGAAGGGTGCGGAGAGCGTTGCAACAGAAAATCAACTCTAATAAGAAGAACAAGAAGGATTTTATGTAGCAAAGCAAATCCAAGCAAGTAAGCCAGCTAGGTAAAACGTGGATAGATATAAGCTCCTTGGGGCTGCATTGGAGAAGGGTAGCTAATTGTCAGCAGGTAGCAGATATTGAAACAAGAGAAGCTATAATCTTATACTTCCAGTTCTTCAATCTCCTTTTTACTATTATATGTAGACGAGATGATAGTAGGTCTTTCGTCGTTTTGTCTCCGGCTTCTAGCTTCGTTCCTTCATTCTCTCGGTGGGTTCTAGCTTAGACATTAAAGGCGGTAGACACTTTTTTTGCCATGAATACGAGAGAAATCATGAAGCGAAACTTACCTATATACTCTAAAGGGGCTCAGAAACAAAAAATGACTATAGAGAATTTTTACTTTCCCTGTAACTGAAAGAATTTGACTGTATATATAGCATAGGTATATAATAGAGTCAGTTGTTTTTAACTATATAGTATATCATCTTAGTTTCTCAAGTAAATTCTATGTAATAAATGTAAAATATTATACATCTTATTTTATTTATATTTTATTGTAACTTAACATAAAAGTTTATTTTAAAGAAATTATTAGAATTTTTAATTTTATTGTAATCAACAATTTTGTTTATTGCAAATTATACTAAGTTTGTTTATGTGAATTGAAAATTTTATAAACGACTGCTCTAAAAATAAATTTACTATAATGATAAGTCTGGACATTTTTCTTTATAACCCTTTCAGTTGAATCCTTGAATGTCGAATCTTTTAAAGACTGCAGACCCGATGAATGGGATCAGTCATTTGCCACCCGTTGAAGAGGTTGCTCCATTAAATCTCACTGTATCAACCAGTCCTGTCTCTGAAGATCGGAAAGATTCCACTGAAGCCGTCGTCAAAACAACACAGGTATGTTCTGCTCGTAATTTGGCTAATATTTTATTTTTTGCGCTTTAAAATGGTTATTGAAAAAAAATCAACTTAAACATGCTAATTATAGTATAGCAATCAAATTAAACAAAGTTGTCTTTGGGTGACGTTTCGTGACTATTATATTTTTTAGTAACATTTTCAAAATTTTGAAACTCAGAATGTTTAGCTAAAGAAAGATACCATTAACTGGGATGTCTTTCTTCGCTTCGCTTAGACTCTTCTCTCTCTCTATATATATATATACCTCTAAAACTAAAATCTGGATGAAAACTGGAATTTTCTTCTTCGACGTAAATTTTGACCGTGAGTCAAATACCGTGTGGTCAATTGGCAGACCTCTATAGAAGAACGAGATAAATGGAGAGCCAGAGAGAGAAAGAAAATACTTTGAATGATCCGTCTCTTGATTGATTGAATGAATTCGCCCAGGAGAAGCGAGAGGTTCTGTCTGGAGGAACCTTCTAGGGAACATCCACAGATTGGGACACAATAAGAGACAAACAGACGGGAACACTGGAAGAGGAGAAAAACATCCTTCCTGTTCTCTCTCCACTCTCCTTATTTTTTTCTTTCCGTCGCTAGTGATAAAAAGAGATCTAGTGGAAGGATCTCTCTCTCTCTCTTGTCCCCGCGCGCAGTCAGTATATCTGCTGGTCTGTGAGAGCCATACATCACACCACTGCGGGTCTCTACAGTCTACCACTTAAGCCTAACTTGATGGCAAGTAAGTATCCGCCACCAACACCACCACAACCTCGACCATCGCCACCACTTGGATACACGGGACTCTTCGTCCCACTCCCCTTGCCTTTCGCTTTCTCTTTCCATCGTGGTGTGGATCACGCGGTCTCCCTAGTGCTGTTCTCAATGCGCGTCAAAGAACAAAAAGCAGGAGCAGCGGGGTGCGCGCCCAGTCACCGGGCTTTTTTTACGGCACCCTGGATGCTCATTCTTATATTGAGGAAAAGAGTGTCGCTTCAGAGAGAGATAAGAGACGGTGATTGAAGCCAACAAGGGCAGCGTGTGTATAAGGAGACAGCAGGGAGAAGGAGCAGAGAGAGGAGAGATTCGCCTTCCTCCTATTTTTTTTTAATCTGCACAAATTTATCGCGCGCGCTCAAGTCAAAGTCTTAGACCTGCTGTGCAGCCGCGAAAGAATAGAGCTGAGTTTTGAGTTCTCTCGATTGAATGAAAGGCGAGGAGGTATAAAGCTTTCTACGGCGGCAGCTTTTGGTCCTTGTGTGATTATATGGGCGTTGTCGCGTCATAGATGATATGATAAATTCTCTTCCAAACGAATCCAAAACTAACCAAGTTGGGACTTTAGTGGACGAAAGAAGAGAGCGCCCTCACCGGCTCTCCTCCCCCTCTTCTTTTTCTCTCTATCCTCATCCTTTCTCTGGGGAGTTTCCGAGTGACCATTACGACGTCTAGAAGAGGAAAATGGGTTCACCATATACTGACAGTCAATGCGTTTGAATCAATAAGCTGGAGTTGAAACGGCCAAAACTCACGCCATTTTACATGATAAGGCTTCTTCATTTTCTTGTGTATGCTTCAGTTAGTTAACATATAGAAAGAAAATTATTCACCAACAGTTTCAACGCCATCCTTTGTTTCATGCTAGGGTAATATATAAATTTTATTTTATATGATACAAATTGGAAAATTAGATATATTTCGATAGATCTCCATTTTAAACATAATATACTCACTTTTATAGCTCGACTCGATTTCATATTCTTAATAGTAAGTCAGTAAAAGTATTAATATTTAAAATATTTTTGTTATAAATCCACCAATTTTTTAATATGCCTACACTTATAGAATCATATTTATTTTATGAAAATAGTGGATTAAAAATGAAGAATTTTGATTTATATAAAACTTTTAATAAAATATAAAAATAGAGTAATGTGATTTTTCTTTATTCTAGAAATAACAATTATTTATCTTTTACGATTAACTTATTTAGTTACAAAAATATATATTTATGTTGTATATTACTTTTAAAATATCAGTAGAGCTTAAATAAAAATATGTATTTTAAACAAATTTAAAACTAATTTAAATATGTTTAACATAATATTATTGATTGTTAAATATCGACATTAAAATTTTATAAAATATTTATTCATGTGTATTAGTAAATTAGTTTATTACTAAATTAACGATGCCAATTGACATTTCTTACAGTCTGCTTCGTCTGGCAGTGAATTTGACGGTCCATTAGAAGGAGAATCTGCTGACAGTGACAACGCTAGTCAACATTCCCCCAATAACTCTAACAACAACAATATAAAGACAATCGCAAGTGAAACAGTTGTCAGCAAAAAGACTACACCAACAAAGCGCAAAGCAAACGCTAATGACAGTGGTACAGCAAATAGAGATGATAATGCTTGCAACAAGCGTCGAAAAGTTCAAGATGATGTACGTACCATTTAGAATTACTTGTTTGGTTTATTTTAATGATCACGATTCACAACAATTCGTTATTTCTCAGGTTACAAGTGAATGCAGTGAAAGTTGTGATCAAAGTCAGTCGGATACTGGAAAGCAGACTGGAAAAGAACCATCTGATCATTTATTGGCCTATAATGTAAGCCCATTTAATGTACACATTTTGTTTATATTAATTGCTACCCAATGTCAAGTTTCAGAACTCTGAATATAAATTTTTTTCAAAATTATAAATTATTACAAATAAAAATAATAATTTATATAGGATATAGTGGCCTTCGACAGCATTATAATTATAAAAAAGGAAAAATGTAACAAGATGTCGTAAAAAATGTTTATTAAAATTTTCGCAGATCAACTGCCTATTCATGAAATTAAGATACAATGACAGTGAGATGCAAACAATATTTAGTTACAAACGTATTCACTTCAACAATTACGTTATAAGATTAAATCGTCAATAATAAAACATGTGGACTCTAAGATATATAATAAAACAGGATACATATAAACTGATATTAAAAAGTCAATAGAATAAAAATATAACTATCACAAGTATATGGAATCAGGAGCTAGAAAAACGGATACATGAAATCAAAAATAAATAAGGTTCATCAATTCATCACGTTCTTGTTTTGAGTTAATGGATGGATTGTGCTCTTTGATTAATATAGATATTTCTTTAAAGCGAAGATTGTGTTTGTCTCTTGCTAGGATAGCAATGTCAATGTTCTTGATTTTGGCATGAATTTAAATGAGCATATAGACTGAAGAACTCGTTGAGGTGCGGTGTTCTTTTATTCGATTATGTAGGTTGCGAATTGTACTTCCAAAATATTTTGAAGAACACTTCTTACAGGTAATTTCATACACCACGTTGGAAGAATGACAGATTTTGTGTCTTTAATGGTATTATTGGAGATGCAATTTGGAGAGTCATGTTTAGGTTTGAGGGCATTACGCAAGGTGAAATATTTTCTGTAGATTCGGACGTTGAGTTTCGTTTGTTTAAAGATTTACTTGAGTTTATTGTCGACTTTGTCGTTGATGTATGGGAATTCGAAATACATCATGGTTGATTTGTCGGCTTGACTTGATTTGTGTGGGCGTCGTGTTTTCTTTTTTATATTGTTGATGACTGTAGTTGGGTATTTGTGATTACGAAGTGTAGATGTGAAAAACTCTTCATGTGACAGTTGACGTCACCCTTCATGTGACGACTACCAAAATTTTGAAATTAACCCACGATCAATTTTTCACAAATTTTCAGCTCTTTGTTCGCAAGCTCGTCGACAAGACTCTCAATCGGTCCATTACCTTTTGTGAACAACCCAAATCAAAAATCACTGCGTTAGAAGCCGCATGTAAACGTCAATTCTCAGACTTTGCGGAGGACCTGCACCGCACGAAGATCCGCTGCTACCTGAAGGCCTGCCGACGTAATGCTAAAAAACAGTACAACCGCGCTTGTAACAGGGAGGGCGGAAGTTCAGTGATTGGCGACTTCAACGAGTATACGTCTTCACTTGCCTCGAGCCCCCCCTCACCGAGCTATTCGACTCCCAAAAACCTGCCGGCACACATGGCGACCGCCAAAGCAAAAGAGATTGCTGCCGAAGCGCTGGAGAAGGAACGAGACTTCATTGTTAAAGTCAATCAAGTAAGCTTAATTTTTTTAATAAAACAGCAAAGTTTACATTAAATACATAATTTACTACTAACTTTAAATATCAGTAGTAATCAATTTTTTAAGAAATATTTCACAAAATATACATTTTTATTTTTTTAAATTATGGTCATTACACGAATAACTATATTAAAATTAGAATTAAATTGTAATTTAATAATATATTATTTATTCTCTAGATGGAAGAGAACTCAACAGCTTTGGGTTCGAACCCCACTTCTGACTCCTCCGACACTACCAACAGTAACCACAACACATCCTCTGGCAGTGGACTAGCCTCTATTCCTTCGTCGTTTACTCTCTTCCCCTTTCTACCATTCTTACCGCACAGTGCGGGTGGGAATGATCTCTCAAATCTACCAGCTCTGAACCCGGCGATTGGAACGACAACACCGTCAGCTAACGGAGGAGGTAATTCCTGTACCCCTAGCAAGGCAAATGGATTCGCTGAAGAGGTATTAGTTGTAAACTATTGTTAAAATATGATTACAATTGATAAGCAGTTAAATCTAAGAATTCAAACATTTTAAAATTAAAACTTCTTTACTTTGTATTTTTTCCTTGTAGAAGTTTGGCGAGTTTCTTCAAGCCAACTTCTGGAGATCTGTGGAGATGGTCAAAGCAATGCGGCTCAGCGCCGGATTCATACTCATGTCAGCTCAGAAGATTGAGGACGCCCTCTTAGTGGAAACATCTTCCCCATGGCAACAAGAAAAATCAAATTCATCTGAAACTACTACTAATTCGGCATAACTTATATGAGCCTAAAGCAAGGGACAAAATTCAGTGTATAATAATTAATTTATAAATCTCTCATCATAAACACGGTGTTTGTTATAGCATAATCAATATTACTTATAAATTGAATAGTTTTTCAGCTAATCAATATATTGATTATTGAAATTAATATTTTACACATTCATCGTTTCATGAAATATCTTCCACATAACTCCACATTTTGTCGTATCTCATCATTTGTCATTTATCGCATCGATTGATTAGTGCAATAATTATTGTATATACATATTTACCGTGAGCATTGACATAAATATATAATTACATGGTATTCCAACTTATACTCCTGTTCGATAGTACTTACTTGATTTGTGTGTATAAAGTTTAGGTTTCGTCTTCTGTCTTTCTGTGTTTGGTAATTTCTTTCTGATTTGGAAATTGTGGGTGGAGGAGTCTTATCCGAACTTTTTTCTCTTTTTATTTTCAACTTCACGATAATAATATGTGTACTTAATTACTATGTACGTATATAATAGTATGTGCTCATATTTTAATACCAAAGAAACTTATCTTCAGCTGGTTTCAACCACATTCATCCAAAAATACAATTTTAAGAGCAAGCTCAGCTGATATTAGATATTAATTGATATGTACGTATTTAATTTTTTCCATATACTATATATATATAATTTACATAATGATTGAATGAAATAATTGTCTGAATGTCCTAAACTGATTCTTATTAGAAAGTAAAATAATTTTATCATATTTTAAAATATTATTTCATTTTAATTTCAAGTCGCTTGCCTTTAAGTATGCCCTCTATAAATATTATTGTAAACTTTAATTTTTAAATCGACTAGCAAGCTATATCGAATATTTAATTAATCCTTTTAGTATCAAATATTTTTGACTTGAATCATATTATAATTTTTCGTTGAAACATATTTTTCGTTTTGACTTTATTAATAGAATTTTGCATTTACTGAAGCCTTTTATAGATCTCTGAGTATTGTATTCTAAATTTAACATTTTACGTACACTTGTGTACATGTTTTTCAAATCCATTATGGTATTTTTTTCTTTAAAGTACGATTTTCGATTTTCACGATTCCAACAATTTCTGTTTTAAAAATCTGTTTCAAATTTCTGTCTTGTTTACACAACAAACTTGCAAATTCATTACTAATTTAATTGTACAATTGAAATCTACAACAAATTCATATTTCTTGATGAAATTAATGTATTATTACTTAAACTCCTAATTAGTAGTATATTATTTTTCATGGAAAAGGATAATTCCATAATCATTTGTTGGTGATGTCTTATGAATTTTGTTAGTTTTGTAATTAATGTTTTGCCAGTATTTTATCATATTATTATACATATATTCAATTAAGCACCTATCTACATATGTTTCAAAGTATTGAAGTATCATTCACTTAATAATATTGTACGAATGTGAATAAAAATTTGCTCATATAATATGAAAGTGAAATTTTTAGTTGTTTTAATTTTCCAAGCTAAACATTTGTTTTATGATTGTCAAAAGTTTTTAGTTGATTTTAATAACCAGAAAGCGTTTCGTTGCTATATATATTATTAATTAATTAATATTAGTATTACATGTTCTTTATCTTGATAGACTAACTAAAAAATATAATGTATGCATTATTAAATAAGTGAATTTCAATACAGACTATATATCTATAAATTATATGATGAGAAATTTGTGAATATGTGAAATATGTGAATTAATTCTATCATAATTTTAAAGATTTACAAATCATTACACATAACATCTTTCTCTTGGTTTCTTCTCGAATTGCTGCATTACTCTTGTCACATTCGTGATTCCATGAGGCCGCTAAAATTCTAAAGTATAATATGTATATTAGAATATAAATATTTATATTCATATATATATTGTACATTAATAATTATTGAGTTAATAAATTTGAATTCTTATTAATTTTTAATTAATTCTAATTAATTTTAATTCTTGATCAATTTGCTGTTTCATTGCAAATAAGAATTGTTTAAGTACTTAGAATACCATTTAAACATAAGATCCACATATAGTAATCCTAAATATTTGTGTCTGCATGTAATAATTATGATCTCTACAAATGGGCTACAAAACTAGTTAAAATAAATATTTCAATTTCTATAAAAGATTAATAGGGAATAATTTAATGTAGGATTTTTTCGTATTCAAATTTTTGTATTAAATAACGGATTGGGGGTGGGATATGTAGCTTGAAATTGGATAAGGTGGAATAAATTAAATACACGTTCGCATATCAGTTAATTAAAACAAAAATGGTTAAAAAATGTATTATTTTTATCTTGACTTTATTTTCAATTTTTTTGTATATTGAAATAACTTCATATATTATCACCATTACAATTTATCGTTTTGTCTATAATTTAAAAGTATACGACAGCAAATTATTCATTTATTGCAAGTGTTAATTTTGTTAATGTGTAATATTGTTTATATTGTTGATCATTATATGTACATTATTTTAAACTATAGATTATGTACACTTATTCTTACAGGTTCATTTAAGGTTCACAAAATTAAAATGTTTAATTAATCACAAAAATAACATTTTAATGGTATATAATTGTTATATTTTTTATAATGAAATATTCGAGAATATAATTTTATCATTTATAAAATAAAACTTACCTTCAAATCATAAAATATTATACTAATTTTTGTCTTAATATATTAACAGGTTTTACGGCGGTGAAATAATAATTTAATGACATTTAAATTTTTATTGAAATAACCATTTAAACGTTATAGGTAAGTTATAAAATTAAATATATTTTACGTATTATATACGTATTAATCTTAAAATTTCCGACTATATATGATGAATATCCAAAAAAACATTTTTTAAACAGATTAGTTTAGAGAAGAGCTGTCGTGGAAAAGAACGAAGATAACAGTACAAATAATTATTTCTCTGGATAATGTTTATTATTTTGTACAATATAGTTCCTCTTTAGATGTGTAAGTCGTACACAAAGACTAATATGTTTATGTGTAACAAAGTTGTGAAGTAACTTATATATTTAATATATATTGTTCATATATTTGGGAATCGGTGCTTATGATATTTTATAGTTTGTAAGTTATTAAAAGGGTTGTCCTTTTTATAAGCACGTATATATATTTAGTACTCGGTCCATATTTAGAAATATTACAATATATTGTAACAAAATATAGACAGAAAAACAAAATATTTAATTAATTTGTAAATGTCTAAAATGAATTCTCATCGCACTGAGGCAGTTGGGGCGCATTTGCTATAAGGACAGTTAAATTAAGGACAATTAAGGATTCGGTGTACTTCAATATAATATTCGAGTCTCAGATCTTCTTGAAGGAATAATATTCATTTAGTTATAGTTTTCCATGTCTCAAGTTTTTTTTACCTTTTAAAGTAACAATCGTGTTATGTATTTTTGTTAGATTAATTTGTTGAATAAACGTGCCGCAAACTCTCCATTCTTAATTTAATGAAATGAATGCTTTCTCGTCTCGTCAACAAGACAAAACTAAAATCTTCT
>JAUZNC010005640.1:9894-35360 GCA_034780395.1 Vannuccia rotundouncinata | reverse complement strand
TAACCAAGAATATTGATTGAGTTAACAGATAATATCGATTTGGACTCATTTAGAGCCAAGTTACGCTGTTTACAAGACCTCAAAAACTTCTGAACATTTAAGTCGTGCTCTGCTTGGTCCATCCCTCCGATTGTGACGTTATCTAGATAAGGATACGTTCCTTTCAGATAATCTTCTTCTACCACTTTGTCAATCGCCCGTTGAAATGCTGACACTCCATTTGTTTCATTTGTGTCAATAGGTTGGTACAAAAGCATTAGAGTCAGTAGCTTATAAAATATATGTATACACGAATAGTCTATTACATAATAGTTCAGGCGATTTGACTGCTCCTTGCGGTATCCCTTCCTGCAATCTTCTCCATTTGCCTCTGGCTCCATCCACTCTAACACTGGCCCATATGTTTTCAAGTAAACTAGCAATCCAACGGACCATCGGTCCGGGCACCCCTTCATTCATCAGTCCCTCCAGGAGGCGGACACGGACGACCTTGTCGAAGGCCTTGGAGCAGTCTGGGGTGACGGCTATAGTCTTCTTGTCCGGATAGTGCTCCCAACCGTCTTGAACAGCTTGGACCAGCCTAAGCACCTGCTCTTCCGCGCCTCTTCCCGCTTGGAAACCAGCCTGTCAAGGGTTGACGATATTTCCCTTTTCCATCCAGTACATAAATCTCTCACAAATGATTCTTTCGATCACCTTAGCTGCAACAGGAGTAAGGCTGACCGGTCTGTAGCTGTCTCTCTTTTTCGGATCTTTTCCTTCTTTAAGCATAGGGACGATGGTGGCCTTTTTCCAGCTGCCAGGGCAGCTAACTTTTCTCCAGCTTTCGTTGAAAATGTCGAGCCATTCCTTTTTCCGATTTTCAGGGAGTCTTTTCATTAATTCTGGTTCCCCCTCATCCCAGCCTCCTTTTTTTGTGCCATCCATCCTATCAAGCGCTCTCTCCAGTTCTACCATCTCAAAGTCCTTCTTGAAGACATCTTCTTCCCTTCTTGGGTTGGTTTTTCTTTTCCTTCTGTCTTCGTTATCTAGCTTGACTTTGCTGACTTCGGCATACTGGTCCATGAAGACCTCTGCAATCCAGTCCTGGCTTCTCTGCCGTTCACCTCCACGATTTCGTTCCCTACCTCGCCTTCCTTGTCAGTGGCCAGACACTTGATGGTTTTCCAGACTTTCTTCGTGTCAGTGTCGTCTTTGAGGTCTTCAACGAAGTGTCTCCAGAACTCCCTCTTCTTCTCAATGATCTTTTTATCCAGTTCTTCTTTCTTTTCTTCCCATCTGTCGAGATCGTTTCTGCCTCTGGCTCTGTCCCTTTCAGTTTCTAGTTCGGTGAGCTCGTTGTCCCAGAAAAACCTGTTATCTTTCTTTGCTGCCTTGAAAGGAATACTTTCTTTCGCCGCTGTGCTCCATAATGTTTCTGTATTTGTCCCAGTCGGCTTTTTTCCAGGCCCAAGAGAGCTGCTTATTCTTTTCCATGATAGTTCTTTTACATTCGTACTCGATGAGGATAGGGTAGTGATCAGATCCCAGGGTTTTTAACACTCCAAATGGCATTTGCTAGCCAGGTCATTGGAGGCTAGGGACACATCCGGAGCACTTTCTCTTCCCGTTTCTCTGTCCTTTCTGGTTCCATCCCCGGTGTTGAGGATCTTGTAGAAGTTATCTTCGCACCTTTCTACCACTTCCTCAGCTCTACGGTCTCTTCTGTTGGGTCTAGTGCCTCTCTCTTTGCTGTGGTGGGATCCACAACCATAGGAGGAGGGTGAAGACCCTTCTTGGGAGTAGGATGAAGACCCTCTGGAAAGTCCCCCGACGGCATTTCTTCCTGCAGTTGCGTATTATTTTCCAATTCCGTAACCAAACGAAGGGGTTGAACACAATTACCCATTAAAAGGTGGAGTAGGTTTTAGTCCCCTCGTTTGGTTCATGGCGAACTTTTACAATCGTGAGATTAAAGCTTGCCACCTCATCCGAATTTCCATGCTGGCCCATGTAAATTCAGTTGAGGTGGAGCAGGAACTGGTACCTCCCTGCACCCATGTCCTGTATCTTCATAGGGTTGCCAACCCAATCGAATCCGGTCTCATTTTTCCCTAACTTGGCCCAGTAGATATCGGATCCCTCTTGGAAAGTGGCGCGCAGATCAGGTCGGTTTAAAAAATATCCCTTAGAGGTTTTGGGAGCCCTTGAGCCTCCATCGGATTGGCCAGCAGAGTGGTGAGTTGAGTGAGATCTTGAGCCTCCGCCCAGGCGATATTGGAGAAGAGGTGATCCCGAGTCTCATCCGGGCGTGACTCCAGAGTCTGTGTATAGCCTATGACTTGACCATTTACTAGACCCCAGAGATTGGTGAAAGTCGGGCTCATGAATAACAAAGTTGATCCATTTGTCGTCCTAACATCAACGAAGTGGAGACTCTTCTCCTCAAGCTGGACGCAGCGGTGAGGACCAACCTTGAGCATTGGGATTGATGGCTGGAATACTGCCTCGATAATGAAATCTTTTGTAGCGGCCATTTGGAGAGAACTTGTAGACTGAGAGACGACTGTAGACTGATGCGAGTGACTGTAGACTTTTGCGACGTTGAACGTTGAGAGAGAGACTGTAGACTGTAGCTGGACCGTAGACTGAGAGAGAGAGACTTGAATCGAAAACTGGAAATGAAGAGACTGTTGAGCTCTGAAGAAATATAAATGAATACAGCTACTTAGAACCTCCTTATATAGCATAATACTTAATCTCATTCGTCCAAAATTTAAATAGACGAGGTGCAAGAGCTTTGTTTACAGGACAAAGGCGGGGGGGGTGGCCGAGAAATAACTAGGCGAAGTACAAGAGCTTTGTTTGTTGACAGAAAAAATTTAACTAGCAAAGTTGCGCAAAATAATTTAACTAGCAAAGGTGCGCAAAATAATTTAACTAGCAAAGATGCGTGGGAAAAAAATACTTCGGAGTAGGGACAAAGGCGGGGGGTGGCCTAGAAGTCACTATCTCCTACTACTTACTTATCTTCACTGTTAGATTAGAAACTTTGAGATTAATACGTATTGAAAAAATTAATAAAACAATGAGTAAAATAAGGAAAAGTATATGAAGAAGAATTATTTTAACGTCCTCACAACTAGGTTTTTTCTTGCCATTCCTACACAGTCGATATGTTGTCATTTGATAGATAAAATTGTAAGCATTGAATAAAGTCTGATTGATACTCGTCATTATCATAATAGAAGCCTCCACAGATTGTACAGTAATATTATTGATCCATACGTAATTCATGGTTGAAACAGCCTGCCTGATCTTTTGATAAGCTGCATGATGGGCCTGATGTCAAAGGATTAATAGCCAATTTTTTCCCAAACGAGAAGGTCTGACTATAATTCTAAAACAATTTTTTTTAATTTGAATAGAAGGTATATTTATTTAATAAATCTATTGATAGATACCCGTAATAATTAATTTACGTGGAATTATAGGATGCGAATGTTTTTCTAAACTGATTTTTTTCACGGAGTATTTCTTGATTTGTTGTCTTCGTTTAGAATACCATTCTTTTAGATAAATAAAAGAACAGTATATTATGACTTAGATTATTAAATATATTTCATATATTTAAATATTAAGTAGTTATAAGGCTTACCTTTTACGCCAACACCAACTAATGCACCCTTCTTTGTATGTATTTTTCCTGAAATGTTATTATTTTTATGGGATATAATAATCTTAGTTGTCTACAAACTTTTGAAAAATATGTAGTTTTAATAAAAGTTACCATTAAGACCATGGGTCTTCATTAACTGCAACTGGGTCTTCATTAACAGTAACTGGGTCTTCATTAACATTAACTGGGTCTTCATTAACAATAACTGGGTCTTCATCAACAGTAACTGGGTCTTCATTAATAGCAACTGAGTCTTCATCAACAGCAACTGGGTCTTCATTAACTGCAACTGGGTCATTACACGTTGTCGTTCCTTCAAATTCTGAAAATTGTATATCAGATATGGATAAAAGCATGTAAATTATCATTGCAGTGGCAAGCTAACTTGCGAAGTCTGATTGATTTGTTTGAATAACAGATTTGATGCATTTTTAAAATTTCTTTTAAAGGTTGAACTTTTACTTTGTCCATAATAACTTTGAAATAATCTATTTCCTCTGAGGTAACAATTTGCGATATTATTTTGCTTTTCCTTTGAGTAATTGTCAGAAGTTCAGCAGAATTAAAAACTAACGTTACAGTTGCAACACAGTTATCTGCAATTCTCTTAATTGCCGCGCCTACGCCATCTTGGGGCACCTTTCACATGCACTGATTCGGTAAAGATCCATTCGAAATTTGATATATTGTGTCTTGTGTAAAGTAAAATACCAAGATAAATGCTGTATCTGTATCTGCTGCTATGGCGTCACTGGTTTTCCGGTTATCATCGGAGAGTGTAGCAAAGCTCATTGCTTCTTTGCCATTAACATAGTATACACCTTAATGTATTACAATCTGGTGGTGTGCTTTTGCAACAGTAATTTGTGAAAAGTCGACGTGCAGAATAATTAGGTCTCCATCTGAAAAAGATTTTCTCGTGGGGTTTATCTCTTTTAATTGATGACACAATCTCAAATGGTTTCCTTCATAGTGTTTAATGGCAATTTTGACCTTCTGTACCACAGAGTCAGTTGAATCGAATTTTTCTTTGCATGTTATTGAAACATTGGCTTCTGACTCCCACTGGTATTACTTAATGAAGGATACATTGACATGTATTGGATGAATGCAAGTCTTACACAGGCATGATTTATCCATTATTACAACGAATTATTTTCTTAATATTAAGGTGGAGAATAAATTTCAATTAATATAGTGAATAATATTTGCCTAATTTTCTTAAAAATTTGACTATACAAATCAAAATTAAAAACATGAATAATCTAAATTTCTTTACATCTTAGTTGCTAAATCAGGCCGTCGTCGGCCTGGAACAAATTTTAGCTAGCTAAATCAGGACGACGTCGGCCTGATTATTTTTGTGCATAAAATATGTAACTTGTCATACATGATGAAATCTTTCCAAGTATTTATTAATCTAGTACAGGGGATTCTAAGTGACCGTCGGCCTGATCACTTTTAGTGCTTTTTGAATAACACTTTATATACAAATTAGCATTAAATACCATAAAATAATCCAAACACGAAAATTATTTAACTGTTTTATATAAATTGAAGATCGTTGTTCTGATAAATGTATTTTGGAAAGAGTTTAAATAACATCCCATATTGTTTAAATTAAGCTGCATATTAAAAAGCTAGGCTTCGACCTGATTACAAAAATATCTGGAAACTTATTTAGAGACATATAAAATTCCTTTATATACCCAGGTAAACAAATATTTAGTTATATTCTTTGTCTTTGTATAGGTTATACCGCTAAAACCCAGCGGCAAGTTATACGAAAAAAAACATTTTATTGAATATAATTAATTGTTATTATAATATATAAATAGTATGATCACATGTAAAACAATAACAAGAAAGTCAATTGAAGAACTGATATTAATTTTTTGAGATATAGGAACCACCATTTTCCACGATCTTTTCCATATGGGATACCATTTCTACCAACGCTTTATTCATTCTTTGTGGAGTGGAGTTTGGTAAGTGTTCGTTGAGAAAGTTCTCGATTTTCACTCGTGTATCGAAATCATTTCTTAGCGCTTCCAAGAGTGGAAACACGTAGCGGTCGCACAAGTTAACGTCTGGTGAATAGGGAGGTTGTGGGAGAAGCCTGATGTTCTTTTGTGAAATGTGAAAACAGTGGCTCTTGAGGTATGTGGGAGCGCATTATTATTGAAACCAAATTCGTTCGAGATCTCATCTAAGATACGCTGAACCATTGTTTGAGATATGTCTAACACATCAGCTATTCGTTGCACCGACATTCTAGAATCTTCTTTAAGTAAACGCGTCACTTGGTCAACATTCTGCAATCGAAGTTCATTTTTCTGTTTGCCACTACCTCTTAACCGCTCAAAGCTGTCCCGTCCTTCTCGAAATTGCTTGCATACGGCTCGAATTTGTGACACGTACTGACAAGCACACATTTAGGCCACGCTGTATTAATGAAATCATAAATTTCCGACGCATTCATATCGTTTCAGCGGGAACTTTTTATCAAAAATATACTTTTTCTTTAGTACATTCCATAAATTACAAATGTTGCAAACTTCGAAGTAAAAGGAAAATATAGCAAACTCTTGCTATACATTTTATGGCAAAATATAAATGCGGTATTAATAAATGCTGGGTTTTAGCGGTATGACCTATATAATTACCTTTAAAATAATGGTTCACACTACCATATTGGACTTCCAAATATAGTCGAATACTGTAAAAAAAGAATCAATAAAATTTTGGTGGAAAGCCAAAATTTACCCATAAAGATATTTTAATGTTTAATTTGATTACTTTTCTTGAAGATAATCTTGTTATCTATAAATTCTTGTGGTACTGAACATGTCAGCTTTAAAACAAAAAAAATCATCAAAATATCTTTATCCTATTCGTGGGACTGTTAAAACGAACAAAATCCCACAAAAGTTACACTTTAAATTGGAATATTGCTCGTATGAATAAAAATGAGAAAAAAGATTTTTCTCACGTTTATATGAATAAAAACGAGTATTAAGATATTTCCTTTTTTCTCAGAATAAAAAGTGTTAATAAATTTCTCTCTTCTCACATAAAGCTTTTTTCTCATAACCGTATGAATAAAATTGAGAAATATGTCTTTCGCGCGAGTTATTTCCCAAATTACTGAGCTATTTTGATTGCTCAGATGGCTCGATCATACATGCCGCAGGTAAGACAAATTGAGAGAAACTTTATAGAGAAAGAATATAAATGGGAATTACAAGGAGATGTTTCGGTTTGAATCTAATGCGCAGTTATGATGAATGGGTAAGTTGTAGTATGGTACCAACTAAATTATGTCAACTCCTGATATACCTATATACCAATATATATATATATATATATATATATATTAAATACAATTCATTGTAATCTCCAGGCGACTGACTAGTTTCTTGGAAAATCGTTGGAGACTCGAGGGGGTGCTCTATCTTTGAAAACACAAATGCAGATCTTCTTGAAGTATATGGGAGACCCAGGTTTTCCAGATGGAGAAGATGTTGGTGTTTCTCAGTCTACCATCTCCCGGGTTATAAAATAGTTATTTCAACATTAGTATAAAAAGGACGAATGGATATAATGGAAAATTATTACAATTTATTTGTGTAACAAAACATGTAATGAATAAAATTCTACTTTATCTGAACAATCATTGTATCTTAGTTCTTTTTGGAAAGGGTTCAGGGCTGCTACTTTCTAAAAAACATTATGTCATAACATGTATAATTCTTAATAAAATGTTATAATTATATATATTTAACTAATTTAATTACCTTCAACTTCACTAATCACTCTTTTTTTGATGGTCCTGGTAATTCTGCATCAATGGCACCTAAAAAGTCGCGAGTTCATTGTAACTAATTGGTACTTCTCGCGAGATTCTCTCATAACGTTTCTCACAAAATATCTCGCGAAAAGGGTTATTAGAGAATCTCTTGAGAGTTGGGATTGATCGTCTAAAGTATAACATCAGCAATTTATATTAATAAATGTATACTTACCATGAACTCAAGGCTTACAGAGCCGTATCTTGCTTTTTTTTCCAGGGGGGCAAAACGTACTAAAAGGTCACAGGTAATTGTTCTGAATTTTTTAATGGAAATATTTTAATTAAATTTATATATGGTTATCATAATTAATTCAAAAATTAGACAATTAATAATAATATAAGGCCCGCTTAGAATAATAGAATCGTCCGCTTGGCTAAATCGTGTAAATTTTTGATTCAAATAAATATTTCGTAATTAAATATTGTTGAGCGTATCTAAGTTAAAATAATTTATAAAAAAAAATTTTTGTTAAGGATCCCCCCTTATGATTGGAATCGTCCGCTGGGCTATAATGAATAAAAGTAATGTTTTTAAACATTTTTATTTATATATTTGAAATAGACATTGCATTGTTTAAAGTCGATTTTAATGGATAACCGTAATATAACTGCGGGATCACGTTATAATTGGCAGTGTTTTCAACGGCCGGTTGTATGAAACCAACTAGGATGGCCGGTATTTATTTATAAATACCAGTATAATTAATATATAACAATATAATTAATCTATAAAATATCTCAAATGCATCATAATTTTAAAATTACATAATAAGGATGTTGATCAAAAGGCATATAGTGTACTAAAGAATTTGATCAGTCATTTAATTAATATAAAATCTGAAATATTTAATTTCAAATGCATTTATACACAATTATCATAATTTAGAACTACAATTAATATATTGAACATAAGAAAGGCATTAAATAAATTAAGAATAAGTCAACGCGGTCACCATAAATTTGGTAATTGTTATATTTAAAATTTCTCCAATTATCCTTCATGTTGTAAATATTCATTGCAGTTGGAATGAAGTTAGTGTTTCTATGAAGCAAAAACATTGTCAAGCCATATAGCTTCAAACGACGCAAGCCAGAAAAAGATCTTTCGTAAGAAACGCTTCCAACACGAATTGTTATGAAAATTGAGATAATTTTGTAAATAGTTGGAAAGATTTTGGCCTTACAAAAACTGCCAGAACATCGGATGAAATTGATGACTTTTCTTATTTTTCAATATCTTGAAATCGCCTTATCCACTTCTCAATTTTACAATCATTCAAAGAATTCTCCTGACTGCTAAGATGTTTACCATAAAATTCTTTCATAGCAGAAATCATTACAGGCTGTTGATTATGAATTTAGTTAGGCATAAGGTTTTGGGCTGCAATCAAACAACAATTTAAATACATATAAAATGGCACGTGCTAAACTTATTCCGCATATATAACTCTTTAAATACTCAACAGATTTTATTGAAACAGCACTTTTAAATTAACCAGCTAATTATTTAAAACAGTTTTTTTAAAAAGAACATTAGAATCCGTTGATTTTTATTAATAAAATTAAAGAAAAACTGATAAAAAACGAGAAATATCTTACCATGATAATTATAGTGTGTAACAAATGATTTGATTTACCGCCAAATGTAAACAAACTAAACAAATACTAGTGTTTTAAATAAAAAATTGCTATCCTGATTCTATACACTGTACTTTTACAAAAGCCGCATTTTTCAGAAAAGCCTTAAGCCGAATCCTTTGGCTAATCTCAAAGTTTCACGTGTTTATTATGATTAATTATTTAATTATTATGATTTCTTGTTTTAATAGCTATTCCACTGATTATGTGCTCATATTTAATTCAAAGTTTTAGGCGGCTACTCTGCAGTTAAAGGTAGTTTTCACGTGATAAGTCTTTTTCCGTTTTTTAATTGTATCCTTCCAACTTGAAAAATTCTTCACCCGATCTAGACTAATTTTAGTAGACTTTCACACCCAAAATTCATTTAAAGTTTTTGCACTGAGTCTACAGCTGGGCTCCTACATGTCAGGTATTCACCAGAAATCCGTTTTTTAGGGTTGTGTAACTAAAAAAGAGACATGAGAAAGTTTTTGTCATAAATTTTTCTACAATTATCCGGTTTTAAGAAATGTTTTACTAGGAGCCCTGGTCTATAGTTTATGTGTACCTATCAGATTTATAGCTACCTTCAATATATATTTCTTAAAAATTGCTGAATATGTTTTTACATTAATTTAATGTATAATTTAATACAATTTTTTTAAGCATAGGTTTATTTAATATATATATGTATATCAGACAGGGGCGTCAGAAGCTAATCAAAAGTGGGGGGCCTAGACCAAAAAATTTTGCATTAAAGTTTTAAAACATTCAAGGAAAAAATGTAATAATGATTTTTCCAATCATTGATAATTTACTGAAATTTAAATAGGGAGAAATTGCAATAGCTATCTACATACATATACAATTAAGTTATACAAATTTAGTCAATAAATGAATACAAATAATAGGCTTTACACTGATAATATACATAATTATAATACATAGACTATGGAAACCTTTTTAATAATAATAGATATGTAAATATAGTAAACTAGTTGATAAATTATGGATATATTATATATGTATAATAATCATTCCTTTGAATGTTTTTATACACACTCAGTGATATTATTCTGAAAATATGGCCCCCCAACAATAAAAGTAACGGGGCCCTGGCCACCCCAGCTTTTATGCCACTATATATATAAAAATTTTATTCATATGTATTAGATTAAATGTATATAATTTGTATATATATTTGAATAACATTCAAAATATAATGAAATGCATATTGTTGACCTCTTCTTAATTCCTTTAAGACAAATTAAAGAACAAATGGAGTAAGAATGTTACTATACTTTTCTTCATAATAATCAACATCAAAAATGGTCACACAATGTTTAGATTTTAGCTGTAAAGCTTGATCGTTCCTTTCAAGAGTGATAGAGTTTAATGTTTGCAATAAAATATCCAAAAATGTTAAAAAGGACAATTTTTTTAGTTATAACCGACTTTAGTTTTTGGTTCAGACTCTCAGTTTTGTTGTTTGTAATGTTGTTTAATGAAGAAGTCTTTAATCCACATACCCATTGTTTGCGAATTTGATGCCAGTTCTTATTATAATAAGCCATGCCACCATTGCTTGGAATATTTTCTAGTTGGGAATACAGACTTAAATATGAATCTTCATCAGCAGCATATGCTATTTGTTGCAAAATTTCCAGACAGGCATTCATATTTTCCTCACATGAAAATTTTTCCCTTAAAGTTTTCAGTACATGAAAAAGACGGAGCTGAAGTTCAACATCCACTATTTTTTGAACACACTATGTTCTGTGCAGTCATATACTATTTAAAAAAATATGACTGTCATATCTATATCCCACATTTTTTATAAATATGGCTTCTGTATCTATATCCTATTTTTTTATAAATACAGCTTTTCTATCCATATCCATTTTGTTTATTTTATTATTTTTGTCTGTCAGTCTATCTAACTAGCTATACCTACCAATCTATTCATAAATTCTATTTGGCCTGTACATTTTTTAGCAATAATTTTTTATACAAAATACTATTGAAAAAATTTGTAATAGACATGGAATAAAAACACAACAGTTTTGGGCAGTTTTTGGTAATAAGTACAGTAAAAGACAAGGTGTAACCAACAATTTTGGACAGTACCTACAGTTCACTATTTATTCAACACACTCTGCCATATTATAATTATTCTTCACAAAATTTATGTAGATTTTTTCAAAAAATAAATATAAAGTTTTTCCAACACATTATGCACATTATAATACTGAAGAATATTGATTCACAAATACTATGTAAGTTTGTGATAATCCACAGGGTGTCCCAAAAGAGATATGCCCGTAAATCTTTTTTTTTAATTATAGATATTTATTGAATTATTTGTTTTAGTGCCAGGAAGATGATGTGGGTTGTCAAAGAACAGGGTGAGTCCTGGACTGGTGAATATTTCAGAGACACAATACTCGAACAACATCTCATTTCTTTTCTTAGAGATTATGCTAATGTTGTAGATGTGGCTCAAGTTATGCTCTTGCACGTTAAAGCACCATGCTTCAAAGCATTACAAACTCAACAAATGCTTCGAAACAACAACCATGATTTCTTTGGTAACATAGAGTGGCCTGCAAATTCACCAGACCTCAACCCCTGTAAGAATTTAGGTGCCATCATCAAAGACTGAGTAGAAACTGCAATGCACTCTCATCCTCAACCATTCCATGCGGCTACATTGACAATTGTAATAGATAATGTTCTTAAAATGACATAGCCTTGTTTGAAAATTTGTTGAGATCATTCAGGGGTGTAGGCAGGAATCATGACCATCTGTGGCGAGTGGGAGCAATAAAATGCTTATTAGGACTGGGTACTATAACATAATTTAGACATTTTTAGAGGTTTTATTGCAGTTAGTTTTTCATTTTTATTTAAAAGCCTGCATATTCAATTGCCACAGTGCAATTTTTGGCAGAGGCAAATGTCCCCTTATGTATCAACTTTAAATGGGAAATTTATATCCAAACACTACCATATAATATTACATATTCTTTGATATATAATGTCTAATTATTAATCACAAAATTAAATAAAGGGTTTCATCTTTAAAATTTGTATATGTAATTATTATTAATTTCGTCATTAATTTTAATGACAATGCATGTACAATAATATTTGTAAACACAATTTTAAGTAAATAGCTTATACACACAGAGAGCATAATATTGTGAAAAATGTATTAGATGAAAAAAATAGATGCGCAACATATAAAATAGGTAGCTGAGTCATAGTAAGTAGATTTCTATACGTTTTTAAAATTCCAAATCCTAAAATTCTAAAACTCTTGCAGAAAAATCTGAAGTAAGTTCCTGCCTCTAAATATGTAGCAGAGCCACACCATTTTGTCTGTCTTGACTAATTGTGCTGCTTTGCCATGTTTTCAGCCATCAGAGTGCACTGAAACATTGTTTGCAAGAATTGCTCATGACTGGAAGTGTCAGAAACAATGATAAGACAAGTTTTATGTTTGAAAACATGCTGTCAGCAATGTTGAGGAGATCAGCTCATTGAAGTTTTGATGGATCCGCATTGCTGAATTTCTGCTTCCATGTGACAACTTCTTCCTTTAGTGTGGTGGCATCAATATCTTTGTTGTAGAAGTTGCACATTTATGTTACTCTAGTCTCAGTTAGAAGGAGTAGCTTTAGAGGGTGAAGGTATGTGGCACTCAGAGCAGGTGATACCTCTTTTGGAAATCGCAGTATTAAGTGAACAGTAATGACCTTTTTTGAACATTTTTATGTGTTTATAATGTACTTGTATAATTGTTTCGTTTAATAAAACATAATGCAATTAAAATTTCTATAATTAAAAAAGATTTATGGGCGTATCTATTTGGGACACCCTGTACATGCCCAAGACATTTGCTAGTATATGTTAGGATTGATTTCAGAGCCATTTTTGGAGTTATTGGTTATCAGATGCTTGTAACTTTAATAGTTGTAAGAAGTTCCATTCACTATCAACATGACCTTGGAATGGGATTCTTTGTCTTCCTAAGAATTATAAATTGTTGATTATCTTTAGAAGTACATTTCTATTCTCCTCTTTCTCAATCCTTGAAAGCAGGGTAAAGGACTCATGCAGATCAATTGAGACAATGTTGCAATGTGACAATTGACTGACAATGTTGATTACTAAATATGATAACAAAATAAAATACTTTTTTTCTTTTAAGAATCATCAAAGAGACAGATTCAAAAAAAGTGGACCAATCAGGTGAGACATTTTCCATGGTGCCTTTTAAGTAGTCACCACCTAGAACATTTATTGTTACCAAATCGAAACACAAGTAATTTTTTTGTTAGTTAGTCACTTACCATTAAAGCTACCTGTGACCAGAAGCATGGTTAGTGATATTAGGTAATGAAAAAATGTTCAATAAATAGATACTAACACACAAAAATACATATATATATTATATAAATGTGTGTATAGTTATAATTTAGTTCTAGAAAATTCAATTTTTAAATGTTTTAAAGATAAAATAATAAAATTCTTGCAATGACTTGACTAAGATTCATAAAGTCAGACGAATGAGGGATAAGTCATAAGTTGTAAATTTATGTTTTGAATTTCTCCATCTAAAAAGTTTTTAAGTTTTAACCTTATCTATATAACCTTGGCTATATAAATTCAAATGTGGTAGTTAGTATACTTATTGTGCCCTTATTGGTTTATTATTTTCATATCATTTATAATAGCAGCTGTTATGGTGTGACACATTTAATTAGCCTCCAGTAGTATGAGTAGTATGTGACTTCCAACTGAAACAATGAAAAAAGTACTAGTAAAGGTCCAACAAATTTAACTTGTAAAGGTATCCCCCCACCCACATGTTTAATTTCCGCACACCTTTACGAGTTAAATTCTCATCTAATAGGAGTTCAGTTAATTTCCAAATGTAAATTTTCCTAAGGATTAAACATTTTTGCTGGTCAATTCAAATTTGTATAGTATAGTTGAATGTTGTACTTAGTGAATTTATTATAACAAGCCAGTAACAAATTTTAATAACGAGTGTGTATAATATTGTGTATGTAGAATTGGATTTTACAATTAAAAACTTGATTAATTATAATTATCAATACCTAATTGATATTTACTGTATGTAATTTCAATAATTTTAATGACGATCGGATTAGTACTGTATTGCTTATGGAGAATTTGAATTTCAAAAAAATTTATAAAAAATTCTATGTAATTTGTATAATGTAGTTGAACGGTGTGCGTACTCAGTTACTTTATTTTAGCAAGACAAGGATTTTAATTATTTTAATGACAAATATATTCATATGGAGAATTCGATTTTATAATTAAACACTTGATTAATTATAGTAATAATACCTGATTATCTCTTATTGATATGTACCAAAAAATTAAGTGATTTCATTAGTTTTAGTGGCTATTAGTTGACAAACCAGTAACGTCCAAATCGTGGCTAGTAAGCAATTGTAAACCAATCCGAATGCTTAAAGGGATATATGGGCTGATTCCACAAAAATTGAGAAAAAGAATCGGGGCAAGATACCCCATAACCCATCAAAAAGGAAGAACCTAAATAAGTAAGATGACCAACCAAGAACCAGGCGCCACATAGCAAACCCGTCCGAGGAAAAAAAGAGTAACATCCCATGTGTGCACTGGCAAAGAAGATAAGTACATGAACGAAAATCCAAACGAAGGCCCCAAAAAGAAATAGTCAAGGTTGGCTCCAACCAAGACTTATCATAGTTTATGTCAAAACCCACATTATTCAAAATGTTAATAATAAGAGGTGATAAATGCTGAAGAACACATGGGTGCGATTATTATCGTATCGTCTATGTGCACACAGGAAAAATATTAGTAGGAATGATTAGAGACAATACTTTACGAGATATATTTTGTAAAATAGCCGGCGATGGGGACAACCCATCAGAAGCCGTGTAAAACGATAACAGTAGTAAGACTACAAAATCTAGTAATATGACGAGAGTTGACATAAGGTGAAATGCTATAAAAAGCCTTTTCAAGTCAAACCAATATTAATTATCTTGTAAAATATAACAAAACCTCATTCTATGAGTTATATTCAAAATTTTTTCATTGTGCTTATGTCATTGCTTTTTTGAAGCTAGGAAAACTTAAAACACTTGGTTTATTTTCGTTTATTGCATAAATGAAAGCGCTGTAAAGCAGCTCTCCACCTCCTGGAAACTTTAAACATGATTTAGTGGAAAAATACGAATATAGCTGAGCTACAACACTGGTTTGTCATAGTTTTATATATGGGAATTTCATATAAGTCTGATATAAAACAGTAGTAGTCCATCCTCTAGAGACAATGTCTAGATGCAGATTTTATCCATTCTAAGGAATATATTGAATACATAATAAATGCTAAGCTGAATATAAATTTTATATTTAAAAATATAAACTTGGCTGAATATCTATCCACACAGCTCTGCACAAAAATATTGATTTCTTAGTTGCAGACATGTCGATAAACGCGACATCAAATATTTAGCCAAACATACAGGAATCGTTTCATTTGATTTTCAAATATTAAACACAGCCAGAGTATATTTGTAGAAACTAATTTGTTTTATCTGGTCTAAATATTAATAGTCACATTTTGTTTAATTTTTCACAGTATTTTGCATAAATAAAGATACCCCTCTCCTTACAGACTTGTTATACATTGTGTATTGATTTTTATATGAGACATGCTTATCGATATTTATGTATCGTTGTTAACTTCCAGTGGTTTTTCTTATTAGTAATTTATACTGTTATTTATGAAAAAGTTCTTTTTATCGTATAATTGAACTATTATTTTATTATGATCACTATTTAAAATTTAATGGCATTAAAAAAAATTATTATTTTTTTTAAAATATATTTTTATTTTGTAGATATCATGAATATTGTATCTTAGTCATTAATTCGATTGATTAATTGAAACATCATCTATCAAATTTTCAATCTGGAAATACACTCTTGAAATAATCTTTGTGTGAAATATCATTCAAATTGTACACTGCAATAAATAATTTTCTGTACCATCCAGCATGACAAGTCACCCTCGAATTCATACAATTACTAGTGAAAAACCTTTCAAATTCACAGTTTGTAAAAAATCATTTTCTCGGACATTTGAGAACTCATACTGGTGAAAAGCCTTACAAATGTCCACTTTGTCATTAATCATTTTCTCGAACATCGGTTTTGACAACACATTTGAGAACTCATATTGGTGAAAAACCATCTAAATTCAATCATTAAAATTGAAAATCGCTCGCATTAAGTATGAAATAAATAATTATTTTTAATTATCTTGTTTGAATGAAAGTCATTCATATCTTTAAATGACTTTGCAAAAAATGTTTTCTTTATCTAATTTTCTCAATTAAATCTTAATTCTCTTGTGAATATAATTGATTGTATGAAATTAATGTGTTATCATATTGTACTAACTAATTTTAATTTTATACGTAAAATTTTATTTAAATCATTCTGTACCATTTTTTATATTTATGCCAATTTATTTTTTTTGAATTCATTGATACCAGAAAGATTTTGTCGATTTTTTATTGAAAGCAAATAGTCTATATATAAGATTCTAATATTAATTACAAATTGTACTATTTTACGTTCCTCAAACGACTATTGTTATTACGTGTCATTTTTATAACAGTCAAATTTAATTGGTCTACATTTAAAAACATATATTAACAAATAATTTGAATGCGATTATTGTATGGATGAAAACAATTTTGGGTTCGATTTATTGTATTTTTGAAAGGTTGTTTCTCCAGTTCGTTTAGACTAGATAGTCATTTTGATCGATTCTAGATTTTCTTCTTGAATACCATTGAGCTGTTAGATAAAAACTTCAGATCCCCCTTTTTCTATTTTAAAGCATTAGCCTACACGCAACGGTCGCGCCAATCGCTTCCATATATAATTGTTTATTTCTTCTGACATTAAACTCGTTATTTCATCGCTTAAGTAGTTACGATAATTATCAATATCTTCAACAAGAGGTAACAAAATCTTTTTCTCCGATTTGAATGCTTTTGGCGATAGAAGAGCATTAGAAAAAATGTCTCTGGCCCAATTCATTTGGTATAGTTCCATGAAATCATTTAATTCTTGCTTGACTGTTATAGCCTGTTATAGCCTTGCGTCACTTTTAGCTTACTCCGCACTTCTTTTTAAAGAATATCCCAGTTTCAGTGCTAAGGATGGTGTTTTAAAACCTGTCTGTTCATGTCGACCGCTGGTTTCAACATGACCGGCTGATTTTTGGACGGATTTAATAAGAATTTCCCAATTTTATAACTTCATTTGCTTCTTTTAAACCTATAATGGGTTTCCGTTTGCGTACTTCCGAAAGTAGACGCTCCAATTCTCGCATTCGATTCACTAACATTTTTGAATTAATGCCTATCCGAAAAAATAAAAGCAAAATTAATTCATTTATATTTGTATTATGGGTATATATATGTATATATTATGTACAGAGAACATAAGTTCAGTAAATAATTAGTAAATAACTTATTTATATTGCTCAAAACGCTCACCGTTATGATCAATAAATTGCTGCAATCGTCCCGCCACACTACGACACACCTTTTGGCACATATCAATATCGATAGTTTGCATTTGTTCTTCAATTACATTTCGAAGTTGTTGAATATTGTTGGCTTCTGCTTGTACAAGGGTACCCAAAAAATCGCCGTTTTGTCCAAAAAAATATGGTCATATTTAACAATATTTATAGTATTATATAGGTGAACAAATTTCTATAGCAGTATGATGCATGATGTATACCTATTATTAATTTACGTGTTTTTGACAATAACCCATTTCCTGTTGATTTTGAACCTATAGTTCTATTGTAAATCTTAATCAGCAAATAATATGTAACCCAACCATATTTCGGAGAGAAAAAATTTATCTCAATTTCGTTTATGACGTCACTGTTCTGGTCTATAAAATACACAAAAAACTAATATCTGGTCCAAATTAATTCTGGCTATATTGGTTTTCCGTAAAATTTCCAAATTTGTTCAATTTTTCAAAACTTATTGTTAAATTGTGTCATCTGTCCAAACTTATTGTTGAACACAATGTATAGCTGAAGCTTTATAAATGAATACTTATCTTCTTTAATTTTGGGAGTCACTTTCTCCAATCAACTGAAAGTGAAAAATATCAGATAAATCCTATACGCAATTTCAATCCTAAAAACCAGGCTTTCACAGCCATTGTACTCGTTATAGGTTACTGTAGGAATTCGATACCATAGAAGATCTAGAAATCGCCTGTGTAGCTTCGTTTCAAGAAGTATCAATTTTGGTTCAATGGATCAAGCCGACCGAAAACTATTCGTGAAGATGCAACAACTAACGAACAAATGTACTTTACATGTGTCCACACGACCTCAAACGCCACCCCCGTAGGATCGGGGGGAGGGCTTCAACAAACCCAAGTGGAAGAAGCCCGCTTACGGAGGACCCGCAAAGTCCAAGGCCCCCGATCCCCCGGCCGTTTAGGGATGAAACGACTGGACTCTTGTTTACGACCCGTCAACACTGTGAACGCTTCTTTGCTTATAATGTGGACTTAGACGATTCTGACTCATCTGTTATAGATCTGCCTGTGCCACCAGCAGAAACTATCCTCAGCTTTCTTGACTCGTGTATCGATCTACGAAACCTGGATGATTCGTTTTCGTCAAATTACTCTACATGTGTTACTCAGTTCATTCGGGATTTTTCCTTCTCGGTATCTGGCTCATCCTCGCCTTTGCCGATTATTCATATTCAAAAAGGGGACTTGCCTCATTATGAGCATCCCTTGGATTTGGATTTACCTCCAGTTGCTATTCAGTTTTTGAATGAGGCCTTTCTGCCTGACCTTGTTTTTGGTCCACCTCAGCCTTCTATCACGGTTCGCCCTGATTTAGACCATTTATGGATTTCGCCGCCGTCGTCACATGTTTCATATGAAACTCCTTCGGTTGTGTCCAGTATCTCATCGACTTCCGTTCTGGACTTTGGATTACCGGCCTTTCAGTCTGGCATTCCGATACCTTTGGGTAACCCACTCCCTCGTCGACATCGTCCTCACTCACCTGAGTCACTTTATAGTGATGAAGTCTCGGAATTAGAACAATGGGCCAGCGACACTTGTTTTAAGGCTCCCTGCATTCGGCTGTCTTCAGCACCTACTATGTATACCCCTCATTTGAACTCGAAGTTCTCCAGAATTACGGAGCTCCCTCGGCGTATACAACGGATATTTACCTTTGGTGTTCGTATTTTTGCTAACATAGCACATAGCCATTCGCAACCACGCCTTCCTGATCAAAATACTCGATACATGGTAGCAGGACTTTATGAAGCGGACATAATTGAGAGAGCACATCACCGGGGCCTTTTCTTTCATCTATCTTTTGCGTACCCAAGGCCTCGGGTACGCCTGGTGGTAGATTTTAAGCATCTCACCAGACATCTTCCAAAGGTTCGTTTATTTCTGCCTGTTTTTGCCTCTCGTTTATCTAAGATACCTCGTTTCTCTGCACCTTTTGCCATACGTATCGATCTGATAAATGCGTTTAACAGCATTCCTTTGGCGCTGGAAGCGCGTCATCTCACTAGATTTCGTCTCGGACAGGATTTCTTCCAATTCAAAGGTCTCCCGATAGGAATTTCTCCTGCTCCCGCAATTTTGCAAACAGTTTTTAGACGTGTTTTAGACTTGGTTATTCCCTCCTCTTGTTTTTCGTGGGTGCACATTGACGATACGATCATAGTAGGAGAACAACAGGATTTACTGGATCTCATCCCTACGCTTATACAAACTATTCAGCAAGCAGGTTTTGGAATCAACTTACATGGAGCTTGGACCAGTTTCCACAAACCTCCGTTGTCAGGTCGTCAATGGATAGTGGACGCAACCCCAGATCAGATTGCTGGCATCTCACCCTTGGGTATGCCTTTCGCAGCGGAGGTGGCCGCCTCCCAACAGCAAACCGAATTTTGGGCTGCTATCTGGGCCGTCGCACAGGCCAAACCAGGAAATACGGTTGTTTTGGACAACACTCTTTATGGAAAAGACTCCGAAATGGTTTTCTCAAAAACGGCATATAAAAATAATGACATGAACAAGCATATATATATATATATGAATTGAACCGGGTGAAACAAAGTTGTCAAACCCAACCGCAGAGATTCTGGAGTAAACATCCGGAAGGTTCTCCTCATAGGTAACGTAAACAAAAGCAATGTTCAGAAGGTGAGCGAGCGTTCCAAAAAATCGAACCGCTTTACAATCGGTGGGTGACACTCTGGAAAGACGGCCGATAACGCCAGTGTTGTCCGAAACAACCGTATCTCCTGGTTTGGCCTGTGCGATATCCCAGATAGCAGCCCATAATTCGGTTTGCTGTTGGGAGGCGGCCACCTCCAAGGGTGAGATTCCAGCAATCTGATCTGGGGTTGCGTCCACTATCCATTGACGACCTGACAAAGGAGGTTTGTGAAAACTGGTCCAAGCTCCATGTAAGTAAGGAATGATCAAATACTCCCATAAATAAATTCCAAAGCGGTCACCTGTGGTCAGGCCATACCCTAGGCGATAAGTCGTTGCCAAATGTGTCAAGTGTCCTCGACACTTCTGGGCTAACCAAGAGTCGGGCTGCAAACACTTCTTAGCAGTTTTGACAAAGAACAACGGTGTGTATTTTACAAATGCGACGAGCACAAACTGTGCAGGAAACTGAAGTCTTTTTGTCCACATTTCTTGGGCAGAATTCACACCGTGAGAAATTCGCGCGTTAATGAGATGGATGTAGTGGAGGCTGATGATTTTGATCATTGTTGGCTCTGTTTGGTAAAAGAGATTTTGCCAAATTGATTTAGAAATATCTGGCGGCGGTGAGATTTCCTGATAATGTATTGAGGATGTACCGAGAGGAACAGGATGAAGGCATTATGAGCGGCAATGTCCAATAATTTAACAAAAAGTGCGAACGGCCATCTGTTTGTCTTTCTTTTGCAAGAATATCCACGTACCTTCTGATCAAATGTATCAACGCCTGCTTTGCGAGAATTGTAATCCAATATCATCATCGGCTTGTGATGAGGTTCAGGAGAAATATCGGGAGTCTTGTGTAGAGTTGAGGTGAGTATAACTGACTGATTTCGTTTCGGAACATATAATGTCATCGTAACATCATTTTGGAAGCCACATTCTGTCGATAATGGTTCGCGTGCTCGTCCAGGGAGAAAATTGGCAGGTATACTAGGTTTATTTTTTCGAAGTGTGCCAGAATACGTCAAACGTCTGCTAAGCAATGCTCTTGCAAGTACGACACTACTAAAGAAGTTGTCGGCAGTGATATGTTTTCCTGATCCAGTCATATAGTCAGTGAGCTCGAGTACGATGCGTTGTCCTTGACCCCGGTCTGGTTGTGCGCCTGGTTGACGACCAAGATAAGGTTGTATGCTAGAGCAACATGATGTAGCAACATCCCTCTCACTATTACCACATACATTTGCTACAGCAGCCGTAGGTCCTTGTTGTTCTCTGAGCACGTCATGGGCTTAAACTTGTCCCACAATGGCACGATCGGTCGACGTTGCCAAATATCACCATTTGGAGCAATAAACCGATTAGCATCTTGTTGAATTTCATTTACAAGATTATTCAGTATGTGTCCATCATCGTCGGAATTTTCAGAATCACTATCTTCAATAACTTCCGCATCCCTTATTTCACTAGCAGAATCCCCACTATCACTTTCCACTGGATTCACATTATATAAGACATTGATTGCTTGTTGCGCTGCTGCACGTATCGGTCTGTTCATATTGAACTCTTATCAAAAAATGTTTACATAATTCAGTATCATAGTTATTATAGAAAGCTTGAACAGTGGCAATAATTGGACTTTCCAAATAACAATAGTAACCAATCACAGCGCAGTTTGTCATTGATTAGTTTCACGCAGATTTTAGTTGATAAAATAATGTATAGTACCTAATAACTAATTATAATAGAGCACAATTTATGTTGGGGTAGAGTATACCTCAGTGGTATACAACGTTATTTTTTTGGTGGTCGTTAGAGGGGTAATATAATTTTATGTACTAACAACCCAAAAAATACACTGCAATACAATATATATCAAAAGTTTAATAAAAGTTAGTAACTTACCACTACATTCCTGTTAGTATGGGAAATTTCAGTACCTTTGAATAAGTAAATCATATTGATGAATTAATACAATACACTTCTTTATGGCTTAGATGCAGATAAACATTGAACTAAATAAAAAATATTTACACAACAGTAAACTATACGGAACAAATTATGAAATATTTAAGATAGTTATTGTATGCTATCATTAAATTGAAGAAACTAATGTATCTTGGTATAGCTCTTTAAAATGATGTTTGTCACGCTGAATATTCCCTTTAAATATTGTCCCTAACTTGCATACAGTTGGAGGAATTGCATATTCTCTATTAAAGTTTCTTAGTTGGAGATGCGCAATTTGAATTGTTTCTCCTGTAATGTTTGGAAAACGAGATACATTTGATATCGTAATTAACAGAAAAATGTGTTTTTATAATAAATGTACTTTTAATAAGTAGGAATTATTAAGAAGATATTTTAATTGTAATTGCTAAAAATGTTGAAAAAATATAATTATATAATGCCAAGATTATTTCAAGTTAAAACTCAAACAACAAACTCAAAAACAAAAAAATTAACACATTTTACTAAAATCAGTTGTAATGTGTGAAGTGAGTACATTGGCCAGTAGATGTGTTACAGATATACAGGCTGCATTTAATGAAGTATCATGAGTGGCTTGATAATATCTCTGTGCTACATGATATCTGTGTAAAAGTCTGTCAGACACAGCCTTTTGTTCTTCAATTGGCAAGTGCAGCTTTGATTGAGTTTCAATATATTTTCTATATGCCGTATGAGTGACATTTTGAACAATACAATATTGCGTTTGGTGTTTTGCCCATACTCCTGAGAAGCCATCTTGTGGAAGTTTTAGCAACTTAGATTTTGGCTGTATAGTTAATGACTGGAAGTTAACATACTCCACAAGAATTTCTTAATATCCTGAACACAAACTCTACCTGCTCCGTATACAGAAGTTTTATGTTCCTTCACCTTTAGCTCTTGTGACTGCCGCTGTAACCATTCTTGACACTCTTACAATGTAACATTACTTGGAATGTCTGGCCTATGTGCATTACCAGAACAAAATGAAATGTGAGCTTCTATTGGCAGCCCTGTAAAAACGCTCGTAAACAGCCGTGATCGGTTCTTAGTGTGAAGGGAGTGCCAAGTAAAAACTTTTGCCAGTGTATAATTGTCCAGACTGCAGCCAAGCCCTCTTTCTCATTGACTGCATAATTCTCTCTGGCCGAGGGTGAGTGAGGCGAATTCTATGGGTACTTCTTTGCTTATCATAAATTGCTAACTGTAGCTCATCACTCACTGTCTGGCGAAGTTTCTTGTTCGCTGCCCCAGCAAAAAGGTTGTCACTTGCCAGGTGTGGAAGGAACGACGATAGGTAGTTAATAGCTCCGAGAAAGCTTTGTACTTGTTTTGTCAAAGTTGGCACAGGGGCATTTTTTAAAGGAGCGATACGATCAGGGTTGGGTTTGATGTTACCGTGTGATACCCGGTGGCATAAAAAATCTATACAGTCCACAATGAATAGGCACTTGGCTGTATTTACTCTGAAATTATGAGATGATTGCGCAGATAAAACCTTTGTTATCTCTTTTTCATGGTCCGTGGCAGATGATGTAGCAATTAAAATGTCATCTATATATACAGTTGTGTAGAAACAGTCTTTTAGTGTAGCGGACACGAGGCGTTGGAACACAGCTGTACTATTACAAAGGCCCATCGGGAGTCGGTTGTAAGCAAATACTGTAGCTGTCAATTGGTTGCTTTCGTCGTCGTCGTCGAAAAGAATATGGTAATAAGCTTTTTAAAATCGAGCCTAGTGTAAATTGTCGCTTCTCGAAGTTTAAAGAATATATCACTTAACAGAGGCAAGGGGTGGCGGTCAGGAATATTAAATTTGTTTAGAGCTGAAAGGTCTGTACACACATGAGCGGATGTTGCCACTGAGCTTTTGTTATAGGGGACCAGGTGCCCTGCTGTACCATGTCATTAATCTTCTTTTCGAGAGCTTCACGTTTGGCTAAAGGAATTGCACGTAATTTAGCACAAGTTAGTTCGGCGGTAGATGATAGCAAGATAGTGTGCTTGTAGTCTGGGTAGGCTCCCAAGTTGTCATTAAGTAAAGACTGGTAATTATTTAAAACGGTCGGAGTACAAATGTTAGATGTGCACAATCGCATCAAGGCGCCGTTGATAACTAGATCGAGACCTAAGATAGTCATTCCCTTCTCCTTCTTTGTATCACAAAGTAATTTGGCATTCACCACAATCATTTCTGAAATGTGGTGCAGATAAAGCCCACTCAGGTGATGATTGAAGCTAGAAGCTGCTGGGATGCATTATTAGAGGATTCAGGCAATGATGGAGCTAGAAGCCGCTGGGATGCATTATTAGAGGACTCAGTTTCACAATCACTTGCATCCAAGTCTACATTATAATCGTCAAATGTCACTGCCCAGTGACCCAGCTCTTGGATATCTTATAAGTAACTTATAAGTTGACATGTCACTCTGTTTCGTAAGTCAACTTAAAAGAATGCTAATTTTCGTAAGTCAACTTATAAGTAAAGTCAAGCATTGTAAGTTAACATATAAGTAAATTGCTAATTACAGTCCCCTTATATAGACTAAAAAAACAAAATGGGTAATAAATCAAAATGTTATATATATATTAATTTGATCTAAATATTATAACATCGAACATGAATAAGTAGAGATTACACTGTAAAGAAAATATACAAAATTTCCGTATATTTACAAAACATATTTTGTGAAACAAATTGCCACAACATGTTTCGTAAAATTTTACAAAACATGCTCCGTAAAATCTCACAAAACATATTTCGTAATTTTACAAAAGATGCTCCGTTAAATCTCACAAAACATGTTTTGTAATTTTACAAAAGATGCTCCGTTAAATCTCACAAAACATGTTTTGTAATTTTACAAAAGATGCTCCGTTAAATCTCACAAAACTTGTTTTGTAATTTTACAAAAGATGTTCCGCAAAATCTCACAAAACATGTTTTGTAATTTTACAAAAGATGCTCCGTTAAATCTCACAAAACTTGTTTTGTAATTTTAC
>JAUZNC010005629.1:6270-28597 GCA_034780395.1 Vannuccia rotundouncinata | reverse complement strand
ATACCTGGACCATGTCTATACCAGAGGTTAATACCTGAACCATGTCTATACCAGAGGCTAATACCTGGACCATGTCTATATCAGAGGTTAATCATAGGTTATACCTGGACCATGTCTATACCAGAGGTTAATACCTGAACCATGTCTATACCAGAGGCTAATACCTGGACCATGTCTATATCAGAGGTTAATCATAGGTTATACCTGGACCATGTCTATATACCCTCTTGTAACCGCGATGATAAGTGGTGTCTGTCCATCCACATCGATACTGTTAATGTTTAATCTGGATTGTGTCACCAAAAGTTCTGCAGACTTCAGGGAATTGTTCACCGCCGCCACATGCAGAGGCTGTTGCTTACCTCTTCCCTGTAATACAATGAATACAATTACCTTTACCATTTATGGTATATTCTGGCTGGATATATATAACCTACAACACAAGAGGAGTTGACCCCTTTTAACAGAAGTTCCCTAACCATATCAACATGGTCGAACATGACAGCATAGTGTAGGGGACTCCATTCGGAATAATCCAGAGAACTCCAATCCTTTGAGAACTTCTGAGAGTTCAGGATCTTCATCAAGAGCGTCATGTCGTTGTTCTGCACTGCGGCAAAAATTGAAAAGTTCTGTGAAGAGGTGAAAATAAAAACAAATTAGTTAAACGAAACAGAAACATTTATTATACATTCAGTATATAGCTAAAGATCAATTTAACTCAAATTCCAAAATTCTTTTTTAAAATTTCAAACACAAATTTCACACACACCATTCGAATATTCAAAGTAATTTTCTTTAAAAACGATAGGAAAACATCGTATTTATCTCGAATTTATTATAAAACTAGAAAGAATGTTTTTTGCATAGTTTTCATGTTTTAAAATGTGCTGCGTTATAAATAATACTATCATTAAAAAAGAATTGGATCATAATTTTAGCTGCAGTTATATTTACACTGAAACAAATTACATAATGACACATTTAATTTGAAAACGCAAAGTATAAAAATATTTAAAAAATTAAAACTTACAACATTCGACGACGAATTATCCACTTGGTTATGTGACTTCATTTCAAATTAAATTTTGCGTTTTAAAATGTCGACATATCAACAAAACTTCGGGATATAACTGAATTGCAGACAATTTCACAATTTAAAATTTTTTTGATGATTCTCAAAATTCAAATCAGCCAGTTTTCCGTCTACCGCTCATATCACAACACAATGCAGGTTCAGAAACAAAATTATCGTTATAAGTGACAACATATACCAATTCTCCAATGGTAAAAGCCCGTTTGGTAAACAGTCAAATTGGAGGTTAGCTATAAATATAACAATGTACATAGTATCAAATAATAGTGGTGTCAATTATAGCCCGCATTTTAAGAATTCCAGATCGTTGTATGAACTCAAAAGGGTAATAATTGCCTATTCTGTTGTCGTAAATAGAATAATATTATAGAATGCTTCATGACAAGAGAAAAAATTAGTTTAGGTGTTACCAAAAATGCAATCGATCTGCATTTTAGTGTTAGTTGTGAGAAAAGATTTAGGGGCCAAACCGAAGAATAATATGTATTAGTAAACGAAATTCCTCTTTAAATTACTTGTAAATAATTTACATTTATTCTACTTAGAGATTGTGCCAGCGTCTATTGTCAATGTATAATATAATAATAATTTAATTAACAAATTTTTCAAATAATATTTTTATCTTAATGGTTAATTTTGCAAATTTCTTAATATGGAAAAAAAATGTTTTTAACATTCTTAATACGCATTTATAGATAATTTTTAACTATAATTATCTGTGTAAATAGTTATGTAATTTCAACTAAAACATTACATAGTTCTTATTAAATTATTTTCCAAACTTTGTAAATTTGATTTATTATAACTAATGTCGTACAGTTCACCACATTAATCAACATATTTATATATTCAGTTTATTCAGGATCACTAATTCATTTTTATGTACGAAAATAATATTTCCTTATTACGAACAAGTCCTGCCCATGCATATTTCAAGGAAGCTGTAATAGACAACTCTCATCTATTCCAGATGAAGTCATGGACTTAAACGATCAAAGACATCAACACGATTTGACACTTTAACGTTCGAAACTTTTACTTCAAGTTGATTCTGATGTGCTAAAATCAATAATATATGCAGAAATAATAATTCTATCTTTGGCTGACAATCAAATTGAGGAATGAGCTATTCTGAACACACATAAAAATCTGATATAGTTTAGATAAAATTAGAAATATACGACTCTAGAATAAATAATTATATTTTATTACTGGAAATGTTTAATTTCAATATTTCTTCAATTTGTATTATATATTTTTCATTTAAAGCATACACATTATAAAAATTATAATATGGTATAGAGTGTCTATAAATGTATATCAAGAATTTCAAAATCCTAGATCTGTTATGTTTTTTGAAAAATTTGATCAGAAGATGAAAAAAATCAGATTTCATCAAAAAATTATAGCTTAAGAAATATCAAGATATAAGATTAAGATAAGCTTAAGATTAAGCTTAAGATATATCAAGAAATAACAGCTTAGATTTTCCGGCCTTTTAACTTGCTATACAAATAATACATTGTGCGCTTTTATGCATTTGCCATTAATAATATTTTGACATATTGATAGCTAAATAAAAATGTCATAGTCTGATTACTCAAAATAGTAATATAATATATATAAACATTTTTCTATATCTAATATGTTACTTTTCCTTTAGAAGTAGTATACATAAAATATTTACTTTAAAAAAAATATCTCATTCAATATTTACAAAAAGACAAATTATTATTTATAATTGATTAATCCAATTAGTTCTATATTTTCAAATTGATATGATTATATCTATCCTATTTTTTGGAATTACTTTAAATTATAATACAAGATAAGTACTAATTTTTTTAACTTTTTCTATACATTTCGACAAATAGTTTCACCTTTCACAGTAGAAATATTGATAAGGAATACTACCTATACGTATACATAGAATCTCAACCAATTAGAAACAGTTCAAGTATAATATACACATATTTATACACAGATAAATATACTTTTGCCTTGAAGTATCACATTTGCAAACCTTTAGTGTGGATTTTGTTCTTGTTATTGTGACATGTGTAAGTTTACATGCTTTCTTATTTATATCCTTCGTAACCGAATTGAAGATTCAAAGATAAAATGCATGAAATTATTAGTGTTTGTTGTGCTTTGAATAATCGAAAGACTTCACAGTTTAATAGTTTATCGATCAATGTGTACAAAAGTTTTGCTAAAAATCGTTTAGATTGTTGAAAATCTTATAACCATAAACATTATATTTATATAATAATTTGAAGTTGTAGCCAAATTATTTCAATTTGATTGATCAATTTGAAGTTATTCGCCTGCAAAACATTTAATTTTAGATTGCAGATCTAGATGTAGTTATAGTGTAATGTCTATGCTTCTAACTTATAAATCATTACTACCATTTATCCTAATTTATTTATATGCGAACCTATAATTAATTTAGGACCTTTTTATGTTATCATGATTAATGAGCAATAAGATTATATGTATAATACTAAATATTTTACAGTAAATTTGGTTTAATAATTTGTTTCCTAAATTAATAAGTTGTAATTAATGTTCGTAAAAGTAAAAATATTGGTTATTAACGAGTTTCCTGAATAATTGATAGACTTTTCAAAGTACGAATGAATAACCCTGTCGTTTATAGTTTTCAATCAGTACTTTTTAATTTTCTATCGTCTAATTCTTAGCGAAATTATAAACATTAAAAACTGTTTTACAGTTTTACAACCAGTTATGTTTTCAACGATTTAGGGCTACTATATTTGTTTTTAAATTCTTAGTTTTTTAATAACGCGTTGTGCTTGTTCGTGTAACTTAATATTGATAAAGAAATCCGAAAGCTTTACTATATGTATATCCTTCATCTCATTTTTCTATTTTCAATCTGGTTATGGCCAAATCAGCGAAATGTTTTCTTAGTATTGAAGTAAAAAGGATCTTTGTTTGATAAGATATTAGAAAATGTAGAACAGAGCCAGTTTTCTCTGTTTAACACGTGTACGCGTGTGAACTCTATAATGATTTATATACCTACTCTAGTCACTTCTATAAATATTAGATATCCTTTTATCTATAATAGCTACTATAATTGCTTGTAGGTATTAATATTCATAGAGTATCTCGATAAATACTTTTTTCTATTTATTGAAAATCGTTCTCGTTATATGAATAATATTTTTTTTGTTTTGGATAATCTATTAAGGGCCGTAGCACTTCGCCGAATAGAAATTGACAAAATTAATAAGTAGAATTTCGCCGAATGTTTAAAACTTTAATTAAAACTTATTATTAAAATCAAATTTTAGGTGAAGCATTTTCAAAAATCGCAAAAATTAATATTTTAAGTTCATGTAACGAAGACCTGTTTTGTTTGTACCCATTTTGTTACTTCTTAATAATAATAATAATAATAATTTATTCACTACTATGAAAAGTCATGTATAGTAATTTTCGTAAATATTTTGATGCATGTTCGTATCAATTACATGATAACCTGGTGTAATTTTTTGATTGCAGTAAAAATTGAACTATTATTCCTTCTTCTATTATAACAGAATATTTAGATACCCTGACCGTACGTAATTAAAACTAACTTTTTTTAGTTTTGTACCTGTTTCAATATTTGTACATATTTTGAATGCATTAAATATAAAATGATTATGTAATAATTATAATTCTTTTGATATAGCAAATAAATTAATGTATTAAAAAGAAGTTGATACATGAACATAAATATTATAATTAATTATTGATTTTTTGGAAAATGCTTAACCTAAAGTATATAATTTTAATAATAAGTCTATACCTAGTATACACCTATGAAAAATATAAATATTTTCAGAATATATATAAGTATTAATTATTATACAGAATAAAATATGTACAATTCTGCTATTCTCACAAGATTGATATTTTTAGTAGATTTTTTTCTGAAAAAAAATATTTCGAATTATAATAATGAATTATTCTACTTTGATAATTTAATTGATATCCTTCTATTTTGAAAATCTTTTGGAGATTATTAAATATATTTTAGACATTAATATATATTTTTGATAAAATGAGTATGATGATATGGTATACAATTTATTAAAAAATGTCAACAGTAGGTACCTATTCAATTTGTTAAAAATATTCATTATTACGTTCATTACGTTTTCTGTATTTAATATAAAAGCATCTTCAGCATATTTGGAAAAAAAATTATACGCTAATTTCAATATACTATGCGAAATAATCTCATAATTAGTTTTATTTACAATTTTGTTTTGGAGGTTTCAGAGATTTGAGATATATGTTAGATGTATAGTAATTCTAATAAATAAAAAATGCATTATACTTACAAAATTACATTTAACTATATAAAATTAACGTAGGATTAAAACAGATTAATAAGGTATGGTAGTTCAAAATGTTTTCTATACAATTGTAACACTTAGGAATGTTACAATGCAACTTTGAATAGCGATATATGACAAATAAAATATTTCTCATAACAAAATATATGCACACTACGTACTCCTGAAATCGGGGCTAATGGTATGTTAATATAAAAATATACCCAAAATATATTGTATTATGAAAGTTATTTGACCGTTTAGTGAGGTTTCACCATTTATTTGTAAAAATGACCCACAATTGTTTTTAAACATTCGGCGAAATGCTACTTTTTAATTGTCAATTTCTATTCGGTGAAGTGCTATCCGGCGAAATGCGATTCGGCGAAGTGCTACGTACCCATCCATTATTAATCTTTAATGTTAGTTATACGTGTAGGATGGTGAAAAAAAAATTGTTTTTGTAATTGTAATTTTGTCAAGTTTAATTAAAATCATAAATTTATGTATTTCAATTTTTATTTAAATAATTTTTTTTCCATTTTTAATGTAACATTGTCAGTTGCGATAAAGTTATCAAAAACTTAAATTCTATCAAAAAACAATTTCAATATATAATCGAGAATGATTTTCAATTCATATTTAATTAATTTTTAAAGGGGTATAGTAAATATAGAATATGTTTTTAATTCAACATTTTGTTATTTACAAATCCTTTACTTATTATAATGATTCTCAATTAATAAAATATAATTTATATCGGACCAGAAATATAAATAAATTCTCAATAAATAAAAGTTATGTATATCTTGAAAATGATTCTCGATAAATAGAAAATAAGTTTTTATCAAGATTGATTATAATTAGATAGTTATTAGCTATTAAATTATCATATATATTATTTAGCAACAACAAAAACTTACATCCTTTGCTCCTTTTTACTAAATAATAAACCTATTTATAAATTAATAGCTATCTCAATGTTTCCGGTATTAATAAATCTTCGAAATTTATTCATTTCCATTCTGCCGATTATAGTATTTATATTTGCTCCGACCCCATTTTATGAACAGTTTTTTACATCAATGATCCCATAATAAATACCACGAATAATTTTACCAGTATATTATGCAGGATCCTGATATTATTCCCATTTTAATAGTAAGTATTAAATATTTTAAAATTTAAAAAATATTTTTATAACTATATTTCTGTTTTATTTTTTGACGTATATTTGCATTTTCGTCAGGTACAAATGAGCGACTCCATTGAACTCAAGGAAAATGTTCGCTACTCTAAACAAAGTAATGATCCCTCCTTGGGCAAAAAGCGTATCCCCCAGAAATCATTATTATCAATGCATGAACTGAATTCGAAGGGGATTTCCAGAGAGGTAGGTCACTTATTTCCTAAAATCACATGGTAAATTATTTAAATAGACAATAAAGTTTATTTATGAAAATGAAAAACAATTTCGACAATTTGAATAATCTGAAAATTTTACATTCAAATGCTTCTTTAAGTAACAGAGGAAAACATATATATTTAAACCATAAAGTATAGAAGCCATAGTTCGTGTCACAAATCACAGATAGAAATATGTTGAAAACATAAATGATATATAATGGTTCAATCTATCAATCAAGGTTATCCGGTAACTCAAAGCGGTAACTCACACCGGAAAATAGTTTGATTAGTCGATATGCACCTATTTATATCGCACATGTTTTTACATGTTATAATGAATGATACTTGTGTTTATCATTGGACACTATCTACGCATGTCTGCACTTTGTAAAAGCGCTACCAATCGATATTTATCCACAATCTCGGGTGAGGTCATTAGAGGCTCTGCTTTATCAATTTAGGTAATCTTTGTATTACATGAAGCTATGGTTACAAACAGCCATTTGTGAATTTTTTTTAAATGAGTGAAAGAAATCAAGGCCACATACTATAATTTCTTCGAAAATAAGTGTTAGGAGACAGAATATTTGTCCTGTAAACCGCTTTAAAGGGTAGCCTCTCTTAATTTTTATGAGAAAATTACAAAAGTAGATTAATTTTTAGGGTTTAGCCAATAACAATATTTGTCTATAGTATTAAAAATATAATTATACGCTGTGAAATTGTTCAATGTTTTGGTCAATAAAGGTCAATTTCTGGATTAATCAATAATTTCTTAATAAACAAACTCTTTCTAGAAAACAATTGTAATATATTAAACATATTTAGTGTATTATTATTTTATATTGTCATTTTCCTTACAAAAGATGACACATATTAAATATTTTTCTTTTACTACAAGGATTACCACAATAAGATTTAAAAAGTTATATTTGATTCAAATTAATTTAATTAAACACTATAATCAGAAAAATTAAATTGCCAAAATACGATTCAAAATTGTAATAAGAAAACATTTAAGAGAACGTATACAACCAGTTATCTTTTTAATTTTCATAGGTATACATCATTTTATTACATGATACATTATTTGCATCTATTTCCTGTCAAATTATAATAATCATTTTGATCTTTGGGTTCAATTTAAGGAATTCTTGAATAAAATTATACTTCTGCTTTTTAGATATTTAGCGCTGGACACAACGGAGATCTACAAAGATTGGCAAATCTGTTGAATTCTCTTCCATCTTCTGCGATCAATGCTTTGGATAGACACGAATGGGGCCTTCTACACTATGCAGTTAAATTTAACAATAGTTCGGTTATCACATGCCTTCTAGGGAGGGGGGCTAATGTCAACCTTAAAGTAAGATCAGCGACGTGTTATAAGTAGACTAATATTGCATAATATAAAATTAGATTGGACATTATTTAATCAATTTTCTAAGACAAGAATTTTGATTTATTAACGCAATATAATAAAATTACAAAGGGAATAACAAACGGAATTTTCTTTTTATCCATGAAATTTCAAAACAAATCAGGTGTGCAAAATAGTTGGAACTAATCTATGAATATAACGGGTAAATCGTAAGTTTTAATATGTACTTTTATATTATAATATTATTATTATTATAATATTATTATATTGTACTTTTAATATATTTTATATGAGTTAAAATCAATCGATTTGTACGCGTACGTGCGTTTATGAGTTTATTCGATGCAAGTTATTAATAATTTATAATACATGGTGAGTGAAAAGATTTCTACATTTCTACATTATATATAAAAACAGAGAAGATATACTTCATACACCTTTAATATTAATAATAAGCAGCTGTCCTGGTAAAAATGCTCGCTAAATCCAAAGATGAAGTTTTTATTTATCAAATTATAAATATTGTACACAAAATTAATTTTTAAATGTTCAAATAAACTAATAAATATTCTTTCACACTATGATTTAAAACTACAACATAGCTACATCATAAACGTTGTTAATAAAAGTAATTTGCAATTTTGTAAATGATTGTTCAGTAAAATCCTCTTTGAAAAATCAAATAAACCTTTCTTCATTTTAAATCAGTTATTTTTATTATTTTACTCTCGTGATTAAATTTCAAAATATTGTCAATAAAAACAAATAATTTGTTATTCATAAAACAATTTACAAACCGGTAGAAATACATTCTAAACTGTTCTCAAGCTATATATTATTATTTGTATCCTTTTGTAATTTTTACATTACTTAATCGACTACTAATATTACTATAACTTTTTTGTTGTTGCAATAATTGCATTAATACTTTCAGGGAGCTCATGAAAACTCTCCTTTGCATCTCGCCGCCAAGTACAACAAGGCCAAATCGGCAGAGATACTTTTGAAACAACCATCAATTATTATTAATGCTGGCAATGGATCTTCAGAAACAGCGCTCATAGTCGCCTGCCGGAATAATAATTTAACTGTCGCCGAGGTGATTCATGAATTATTAATTTTACTAATGATATATTATAATATTATTACATGATTTGATTTTAATTCGATTTTACAATCTTGTGTAGAAAAGTTAATAGTAAAAAATTTGGAAAATCTTCTTTATTTTTATTTTTTAATTTTTATTGAAATTTTATTTATTATAATCTTATTTTTAAACATAAAAACAACATATTTTAAAGAAAAATAAAGAAAACTTTTTTGAATGAATTTAAAGTTTATGTTTAAATTTGCGGTCAAAATTCGTACTTTATTTAGTTTAATTTTTGTAGCAGTAGAATCAGTATATTCTATTTTTACTTAAATTTTTCGCTTCTTCCTATAGCTTCTAGTAAAGTACGGTTCCGTTATGGATCATGATGACAGAAACAACTATACGGCTCTTCATTATGTCTGTCGAAATAATAACATAGAACTGCTGGATTTACTTGTGAGTTCAACTCGTACCTGTTAATCATAATATATTGGCTTTTATATTGATTGATGAAAGTATTAGAAAGTCGATTAGCAGTTAAATCATGTCAGTAATAATTTTGAGAAGAACCCTTTTGAAATTAATTTTTACTAATTAATATTTTTTAATCTTTTTCAAACAAGTTATGATAAATTAAATGAAAATTAAAACTATTGTTTTTAATGTGATTATCGCTAATTGATGATTAAACCATGATTCAAGTAAATCCAAGGCATTTCCCTATGGTGACCTCATTTCAACCGCTTTTATTAGACGATACCTTAATAAAGAGTAAAGCAAATAGTACCTACATATTACACAAATAGTTTTTTAAAATATCCCATATGTCATATCAAAGATAGGGGGAAATTTACGATTTTGTACAAATTACCTTCACCTGTATCTTTGACTGTTTTTGGTAGAAAAGATTTGGTTGATAAATATTTGTTCTTAAAAAAATAAGAATCTCTATAGTATGAAGTTGACAGTTTACAAATTGTGTTGCTATCTTTTCAGGATTTTTCAAAAAACATTCTCCAAATTAACGATTCATGAGTAATTTTATTACGAGATTTTTAAAATAAAAATTAAAACTATAATTTGATTATATACCTGTGTTTTGGTTATAACGAATGTCTGCTTACAAATATAATTGTGATATGACCGCAACAGTTGTTATAAAATGGTTGATTTTTACCTCGTCTTGTGATCATATGTATATAAGGACCCTGACACTTAATAATCAAAGACATCACCGTTTCTGGTAAATCAAAGCAGAATACCCGCTATAGTTATAAGGTTATAATATAGTCCAGCAGCCAAATCACGATTTTAAGGGAAACCTTGTTCTGGAGTCCGCCTAACGTTTCTTTGCACTTTCTATATCAGAAAATTGGGCTGATTACGAATCCGGTTGCCATCCTTGATGCCAGAGTGGCATCCTTGGGCATTTTTCACAAAACTGGTTTTAAGTCCGCCATTATTTAAAAAAAACTGATTTACTATTATCTCGATAACTATTCACCTAACACATTATTTTGGTGTCTACCCCACCTTTAGAAGGTCAAAGTACCCAATGAAAGTATTTGATAATCAAAAAAGTTTTTTCGTGTAGTATAAATATGTGTATCTCATATAATACATATAAATAACATAGTAGAGGCCAACAGAAAAATTACAAAATTACAAAAACATTTTATTATTCATTTTTAAAGCATGTCATATATTACCAACAGATATAAATAATATATATATAAGTTATCAAAATAAATGATTACTTATCAGAACAAATATTTATAAATGACGTCATAGACATTTTATCATATTTTGAAGCATCAAAATTATATGCTTTTGTTCAATATCACGAAAGGAGAGCATTTTAAAGCCTATAAATGTATTAGCAACAGATAGTAAAATGCACATAATACATCGAATACTGTGGTTGAAAATGATCATAAATATTCATGGATCCCTCTATTGTCAAAAAAATTGATCATTTTCCTCCAATTTGGTCCTTTTATATTGAACATTTTTGAACAATTTTTAACCATTCTATTCGATATACTATGTACATACATATTATACCATCTGTAGCCTCTATAATGTTTCCTTTACGAGATATTGGCCAAAAACATATAATTTTATTGCGCTCAAAATATTGTAAAATGTATATGACGTCATACTGATACATGAACAATTTTTTTGAAAAGTAATCATGTCTTTTGGTACTCTATATATTATATCTGTTGGTGATATATTATATACCTTTGAAATCAATTATAAAAAAGTTTATTCGTGATTTTCAAGTTTTTTTATTGGTCTCTATGTTATATTATATATACATATTTATACAAGAAGGAAACAGTACTGCCACTCTGACGTCTTTTGTAGTTAGTGGCGATTTTAAGCTGGCTGTTCAACTATATATGCAGATGGCAACTAAATTCAACTAAAACGAAAGGCAGAGTCTATCAGCCTTCTGAGTTTGCCAAAAATCACAAAGAAGTGAATTTGACAATTAAATTATATACATTTACAGACCTTTTTTACGATTTTACACTTATTATTTGGCATTTATAATAAACTAGCGTTTCTTTTTTACTCTGGCGTTTTTTTTGTCAATACATTGAGTGGCAGCACTGAGGAAATGGTTTTTTCTTATTAAATACATTAATTGGGTACTTTTATCCTTTAAATGGTAAGGTAAACACCAACATAATTAATGTAGGGTGAATAGTTATCGAGATACTATTGAATCTTGTTTTTTTAAATAATGGCGGACTAAATAAAGCAGCAAGACAGTCTTTCCATGCCAATTACATTAATTTTATGGAGTTCTAAATTAAATTCTGTCTTCTACTAAGTCTAAGTTTATGTGAAACTAATTGCCGTTTCCACAATCAAAAGAAAATATTACTCATATTTTTTCTAATTTGCATATATATTTTGTTTTTTCTTAGCAATAATCTACAGTCGTATATACATATATTCACTTACCTATGCTTACCTCTCGTCTCGCTCTCGTCTGATAAATTAATTACTTGACTAAAGAGCCGACACACATTGTAAAGGAACATCTCTCATAAGATGGAACCACAGATGGAACTAATTAGGTACATTTCCGACAATAACTGAGGGATGGTCATTTGTTCATATATTTAATGATAAAACCTTTAAACTTCAATTATTTACATCATGGCTATAACAAAATGTGAAAATCTATTGTGAGTTATAAATCATTATTTTATATTGTAGCACCCAGATAGCTCCATATCTGGCAATTTTAGATCAAAGAGCCGACACGCCCTCCACCAAACCTTAGTATCAACTGAAGAGGACAGAGAAATATCCCAACTATAACATATACTATCTAAAGAAACAAACATTAGAAACTTATTATTTGAATAATCTCATAGAATATAAACTCACTTAAATATAATACCTATAAACTACCAAATACAGGAGTAAATACCAAATACGTAAATACTCAATAATATAAACAATATGCTATGTACTAGTAATAAATGCAATAAAAACAAAAATTACAAAACAAGGTGAAAAGAAACAATCTTTGATAAAATAGCTTTAATTTCATTTGATGACAGCAATATCATAGCAAGACACTTTTGCCACCCCAGGTTGAAATGGTTAAAACCAGTTTTGTAAAAAATACATAAAGATGCCATAGTGGCATCAACCGGATTCGTAATCAGCACAATTTTCTGATATAGTGAGTGCAAAAAAACGTTATAGACGTTCGGTTCAACTGCCGGATATCATTGGATAAAGTTGTTTTCAAAATGTTATAAAAATGTTATAGAGGAGATTGACATATTTTGGAAAAACCGATAATTATATGCTTTTACTGTGCTTCTAACAGAAGTATAACCCAGTCAATTTAAATATCAATTAATGTCATTTAGATTGATATTATGCTAACATTTAATATATATGACAAGAAAAATTTTAATTGGAAGGTACATGTATATAAAAATCATGTTCAACAAAACCATTTAATTATCGATTCAATCTGTACAGATTTGTAAATATTCTTAAAATATATTTGTATATATTTGACAGTTTTTTCTGACGTTTATAACGATTATTATGCTGCGCATTTTGAAATTTAAAAAAAGTTCATTTTAATAATAATTTTCAGAATTCAGCAGTGTATATATGTAGATTCCAATATTTTGTGACATCAAGGATTGATAATACTGATGTTATAATTGTCCTCAATATGTGTCACAATTATTTCAGATGAAGCAAGATATCAGAATGAATCTTCGCAATATCAACGGGTTAACACCAATGATGATCATCTGCATAGAAGGCTTGCTCAATCTTTTCCAAGCTTTCACAAGATCGGGTAAAGCTTTTTTAATTATGTGTACATAAGTTATGCTAACTCAATAAAAGTAGTCTATTGTGGCGAAAAAAGTTTCTTACTCTCAAAGAAGCATGTGTGTGGGCGTGTGTGCGGAAAAGTAGTTAGCTATTACCCGAGCCGAATTCTAATTGAAAAGTAGTGTAAATAATAATTTGCTTTCTTATAAAATAATAATAATTATAAAATAAATATCTGAATTTTTTAATATATTTATCTCCATATTGTTAAAAAATCATCTAGAAAATATTATTTTTAAATTATTTCAAATGAATCTTTTTAGTGGATTCGTTAGATTCCTTATTACATAATTATATTAATAAATGTCTTCGTTAGTAGCCTTAAATTGGATTCATTCGTACTCATATTTTGTTTTCTGTAAATTAACTTCCAATTATCAAAACGGAATATTTTTTCTTTGATAAAAAAAAATATTTAAACGCCGTCTTAAACGCTATCTGATTATATGAACTTATATGTTTTTATATATTATTGTTTTGATCTGTTTATTTATTTTTACTTTACTTTATTATTTCTTTATATAATATTATACCGTCTATTAATTATTCATCGAAATTTACCAATTTAATATATTCTATTAAAGTTAAATACATTTTTCTATTAAAATACAACTGTGAAATATGCTATACCTTCCTAGAGAGTACTTCGCACTGTAAACAACAATGCATATTTTGTTCATTTCTATTTTCAAGTGAAAAGCAAACAAAAAAATATTGCTGATATACTGAATACTAAGAGCCCTGATGGACATACTTGTCTAATGTTTGCTATTCAAGGAATTCATAACGATGTAAGTTAACTGATTAGTTCAGTACTCACCAAGTTACTTAATAAGTTACAACAAGTACATACAAAGCTTTTTGTAATTTGAATAATCGATTTAATCGATATTTTTAGAAAACATAAATTTATTTGTAGTCCATCAGCCAGAAGGGTTCATCGGTATCAAATTATTGGGGAGAATACTAATAGTGTTTTTGGGAAGGTATTAATGCCTAGAGTTAGGAAACGTGTGATTGAATTGTGGGGTTGGTAGCTTTATATGATTTATCTCTCATTTTCCAAAATGGCCGCTGAAATGTTCATTATGCAACAATAGTGGGATATATATAATAAAATTAGTTTGATTTATTGTGAAAAGCAAATTTGTTAATGTTTCTTATATAAAAAATCATGGAGAACACGATTATGACTGCGCGCAAAAAAACAAACTCGGATTTTATCTTGTAATTGAGCTGTGTGATACATCACCCCATTGACCAATCAGTGAACAATCAGTGAATTGTAACTATTAACTCGAAAATGATAAATATTATACAATATGATTTTTAAAAGTTTTTAAATGGTAATTTATAAATTATGAAAAAATATTTCAAATATTTTAAAATTTGAATCTTACATAAATTAAATAAAAATTCAAAATGTTCTATGAAAAATCATACAACCTTTTGACCTTCTCCTTTGAAAATATATATTTTTAAGAAAAAATATGTATTAACTAGTTCTCAAAATAAAATTTTGCATATAATTTTGTTCGTCTAAATTTTCTCTATATGTTAAAAGAAAAATTAAATAGATAAGACAAACAATTAATTTTATAGAAATACGTAATTAAATATTAGTTTTCAAGTCTATTTTTTAAATAGCCTTCAGAAATTATATTGTTCTAGAGCATCTAACACAGTGATTTTGCTGACTATGACAAGGTATTACGAGTCCAGGAAGTGTATGCATCGATTCAAAAAATTAATACAGCAAAGAAATGAAATTTATAGATAGAAAAATATAATCAAATTATATATGTTATACATAGAAATATACAAACAAATATTAAACAGGATTATTGAATTAATTGTTTGACTTATCTATCTAACTTTATTTTTAAAATATAGATAAAATTTAGACGAACAAAGTCATATGCAATGCCTATATTTTATTTTGAAAACTAGTTAATACATTTATTTTCTTAAAAATATACATTTTCATAGAAGAAGGTCAAAATGTTGTATGATTTTTCAGAGAACATTTTTAATTTTTGTTTATTTCATGTAAGATTCAAATTCTATCCGATTGCTTTGAAGTTTTTTCATAAAATACAAATTAATATTCCAAAACTATTATAAAATCATACTGTTGTATAGAACATTTTTTATTTTTGAGTTATTAGTTAAAATTGGTCAATGGGGTTATTTAATCACGCAATTACAAGATAAAGTCCGGTTTTGATTTTTTTAAGCGTAATCAAAATCGTGTTCTCCAAGATTTTGTATATAAGAAACATTAACAAATTTGCTTTACAAAAGAAACTAAACTAACTTTATTATTGTTACATAATGAACATTTCGGTGGAAATTTTAGAAAATGAGAGATAAATCACACAAAGCTACTAACCCCACAATGCTATCCAATGCTTTCAAACTACAATACCTTCCCAAAAAACGCTATTAGCATTCTCGCCCATTTTTATACTAATGAGCAAAAATTGGGACCTTGGCTGATGGATTATTAATTTTATATTATTCATAAAATTGATCTGTGTATTTAAGATTAGCGTTACTAGAATTAGTTTATTAAGTATTTTTATGTTGTAATATGTTTGTGTGAAGTCGATTTAAAACGTTATTATTTTATATCAATTAGTTTATGATTTTTTTTATACTAATATTTTATATTTTTGTATTTCAATTTTGCTATACATACATATTGAATAGAATTCACCAAAAGTAATAAAAATATGTTTTGATCTGTGCTATTTTAGATTGTTGAAGAGTGTTTGAAAGAAGGAGCTGATCCAAATGCCAGCACCGTAAGATTTATTGTGTATTGTTCAATTATTGGGTATACAGAATACAAACGTATCGAGTAGTTCATTTTGGTTTAATTAAAGTTTATATTTATCATTTACATTTAGCGTTGTTACTTCTATCCAGCTAGCTATTAATACAATAAAAATTTTAATGAATAGATGTGTAAATAAATATTTATTGAGTTTTATTTACATTTAAGAGCATAGTGATTTGAAGAATAATGATTGTAATAAAATGTATTACTTAATTAAATGCCTTATCTTAAGTTTTAATAGAATTTAAATAAGGAATAACATTACTTCAAAAGAATATTGTATATATCACGGTGAATCTCTACGTATTCTATAAATCCCATTCGCTGAGGAATTTATGCTATTATCAGTGTTATTATTTTTAAATTACCAGTCGAAAGGTCTGACTTGCTTACAATTAGCGTCCTCTTGCGGCAATGTAAAGGCTGTACAACTTTTACTTACAAACGGAGCAGACGCTAATGTTGTGGACGCAGAAGGGAAGAGTGCACTGATATAGTGAGGCCCTTGAATACAATCTTTTCTTGAGATTTTCATTATACGAGTGTAATGTGATATTGCGACAATTAAGTAAAAATTGGAAAGTTTAAATAACTGTCCTAATTTTAATATTTATGCGTGCTGCATTTGTAATTAAAACATTTGATTTCAAGTTTGGTTTTGTTACACACACCAAATCACTTAAACCTTAAAGATAAAAATTAATCAGAGTTTTCGTTTCTTTCAAAATGTTTCTAAAATCACCCTTAAGTTCAATTCCTTGTTTTCAAGTTGCGCCATGTACAATCACGTGGAGATCGGAGATGTTCTTCTCAAGGCCGGTGCCATAAGTGACATTACCGACTTGAACATGCAGAACCCGGTCCACATCGCTTGTGAGAAGGGCTACCAAGAGTTCGTCCAACTGCTACTCCTCAATAGTGACCTCTCTACTATCCTGAAGAGGGACCACTACATGAGGACACCGTTACATCTGGTGGTAAAAAACAACAATTTAGAACTTGCTCTAATTTTGCTCAAGGTGTGTAAGAAATTCTGCTAAATAAATTGAATGCTTTAAATTGAATATTGAGTAGCCGGTGACCCATAATCCGAAAAGTCATTAAGTTCTTATCATTGATTTTGCTCCTCATATATTGATGAAGACTTATAACCCAAACTTTAAAAGAATAACTATATAGATACCTCTTGATAATGTTTTTATTTTTTTGTATTTTAATAAGTTGTATTTATATACATTTTAAAAAAACCTTCTATTTTTAATTTGTATTAGAAAAAATATTAACCAAAGAGAAATACAACTAAAAGATGAGGATTTGTATGGATCCTGTTATATTACTTTCGTATTTTAAACTATATTTTAGTCATTTACAATTTGTTTTTTATATGTGTATCATGTTTTTATTCAGAAACTGAATCATGAAACGTTTATCAATGAATATGACGAAGACGATTGTACACCGTTACATTATGCTACTGAAAATAAAAATGTTGATGTAAGTAATGCAATGTGGGTATTTCGCATATTTAATAGTTAGAAAAAAAATTTAAATAGTGACCAAATATTTCTAAAAAAATTAAAATTTGAAAAAACAGTGTCGTTAGATCTCAGAAAATGTAGAAAAAATAGCTTTACAAATGTGAACAAAACCGAAAACAAATGCAACAGTTATGGCATTTTGCGCCGGATTCGGAAATTGGAATGCCAAGACGGCGTCGACATGCGGTCATGAATGTACCTATTTAATAGTTGCAAAAGTATGTATGATAAAATGCATTTTATAAAGAAAGAATACAATTAACATACAAATCGTATCAGCAATAAAATTAATGTTTTCCCTTCCCTGCAATGTTGAAATTTAACTTAACATCGAAGACAGATCCGAAGACATGTCCTTGTTTCTGAAGTGAAAAGTTATTTATAGTAGTCAAATAAATCGAACTTTATGGATTTTTATACAATGGAAGTTAGTTACGGATTATAAATAGACTTTTTCCTTTAATTATGCAAACTGTATGCATAAAATCTGAGCAAACCTTATTTATTATGCATATGTATTAAGGGATTTTTGTTTTGTTTTAATTGTTTAATTATATTTGTAGTTGAAGTTTCATGTTTCTCGATTATATTGAAGTTGTAAAACTCATAATATATAAGGTGAGACACGAAAAGTGTTATCTAAAATAGTTATATTTATATATTGAATTAAGAGATTGATAAAGTCAGATAATCTTAATAAATTTTCTCTAATCAAGGATAAAGTCAATTAAACATTCAGGATTAATGGATATATTTATACGTATATTTATATTTAACTTTTAAAAACACCCCAATTCTATTTAGAAAAACTAATTATGTCATCATTTGGTAGATGTGCAAGCTGCTCGTCTCGTATGAAGCCTCCACCCTTCTGGAGAACAGTCAGGAGCAGTTTCCAATTCACATCGCTGCCAGGTAACCATGGAAATGTTACTATATTTTCAAAGGAACCTTTCGATATTCTGAATTTAATCATACATCATTATTTTTTAAAGAGATCATTGATTAAAATTTATTCCACATTTCACTGATTATCCATTTGTAACCCGTGTGGCACGACTTAAATTGACAATTTCATTTGGTTCATGTGTTGCGAAATCGCAAATTTTTAACACATGTTTTTATTTTTCAAACTTTAGCTCTGGAGATGTGAAGTGTTTAAGCTACTTCATCGAGGACGTCGACATGGATCAACTTCGTCTTCGAGATGGTAGAGGCCGAACGCCCCTTTTGTGTGCTATTGAAGGCAGTCATGCAGACGCAGTTAACTATCTCCTTGAAAAGGGAAGTAACGTCCGCGTCAGGTAAGATTAAGGGACACTGTTCTGGATTTCATTTTACTTTATTTCATTTTGAAATTGTTTCTGTAAGCATGCAGGTGTTCGTAAGTAAGAATCCAGAGTTCAATAAATAAATGAGCATAAAAGAGTAGAGATTCCTAACAAAAATAAATTTCTAACTGAGTACACAATTAATGATACACTGTTATTTGAAACCACTAACACTAATTTTTACCACATATTTAATACATATTTAAGCTTAATGTGAACGTATTTTTCTTGGACATTGAAAGAATTTTTTAAATTTAGTAAAAAATGCTTCAAACTGTATAAAAACTGATTTAATTAAAATTTATAATCAAAATTTCGAAATTTCGATGTTGTTAATTTCACAATGTAACAAAGATGAAAAAATTACAAAACTTTTTAAACATTTTTATTTCTATTTATCTTTTATTGTATATTTCTTTCAACATATTTGAATTTATAATAATTGAACACTAAATTTATTTCAAGAAAACGAAACTTTAAATGATTTAAATACAATACTCAAACATTTCGTTACAAAAAATCGAAAGATTACTAATTATACTCATAAGAAATAAACGTGATTTTAACATTTTATTTATTTTAAAATTGTTATCACTTATAAATATAATAATTTTTAATATTTAGTTATGGAATAAAATTGTAATCGTAATAAAATGGTAATGTTATTGCATTGCAGCCTTAGTCGTATACTTGATACACTTTAATAAAGATACGATATTTCTGAATGATATTCTTACACAATTTGCATTCACAATTTATTATATCTTACGGTTCAAAGACATGGGTGAGTGTCAACAATTGGCCATCAGTAAATTAATGTCTAATGTATGTAAACTTCAGACCTAAAATTATCAATCAAAACGTTTTTAAAAACATATGTTCCATATTATGGGAAGATACATTATATTGACTCCAGTATCATAACTTATTAATTTATGATATGATACAGGAGAAATTAACGTTTCTTCGCATTTCGTATTTTATAACGTTTTTTATGTTGTATAATAATATTTTTTTGAAACCGAGTTTAGACATCACGAATAACTACAACTAGATCTGTAATCTAAAATAAAATAAAATGCTTAGTCGGCGTGTTATAGGCAGATATTTTCAAATTGATCAATAAATTTGAATTTTAAATGCATTTTAGATTGCAGATCTAGTTGTAAGTTATTCGTGTAATATCTATGAAACTGAGAAGCACCTTTTTTATTAACATTGTTTTGTTAAAACATCTCTGGACTGTTCTTAAAATAGTTCTTTCATCTCTAATATATATATATAAAGTTGAGCTATGAAAATAAAACGTATAAAACTATTTTAAAAAGTGCGTCTTTTGAGAGACCCTCTATTTTGGTTAACATTTCTCCAGAAAAACTGTTCAGTGTTTGGTACAATGTGAATGATTTTAAATGAATTTATTAAATCAATATTAATATCTATCTTTAAAAGTCAGTTATATTCAACTTATGTTTAAAAATTTTATAAACTTATAATTACATCTCGTAATCTTTTCCTTTAATTGTGTGTATTTAAAAATTTGTAATTTTTTGGGCGGGTGCAATTTAAAAAAAAACTCATTTCTTCATTTTTCCAAATTTAAAATTGTTCACACAAAATTTGTTGTGGGTTTTTTGATTTATAGATTAATTGATTAGACAGGAAATGACATAATTTCAAATAATAATGTACCGCGGAAAATATCATAATATTTTGACGACATTTTTGAAAGATTATAAAGACTTGATTTACAATTCATAAGAGTGATATTCATTATAAAGTTGAGCGAAATTTATTTTGCCCTATCGTGTTCATAAAGTTGAGTGCTTTTTATAGCTTTGCAATTTTACATAACAATTTTTCCGATTACCTTGTAAAACAAATAAGTAAATTGACATCAGCTGATCAGAAAACCGCTATAAGAGTAAATGTTGAAAATAATACAAATAAGTAACAATGATTAATTTAGTCACTATAGTCACTAATCTGTTCATTTAACACTTCAGAATGAATGATGGATGTAACGCCCTGATGTTAGCAGCTCGTGCTGGAAATATTGAAATCATGAAAGTCTTTATTGCCGCTGGACTGTCTGTGGATCTTCACGATAACTTAAAAGTGAGATGTTGAATTGTTTTAACTTGATTTTGTTTTACATTTTATAAAATATGTATTTATATTTAGAAACGATGTTTCCTAGACATTGTAGGTACATTTTTACATCTTTAATTTTTTAGAATACAGCATTACATTATTCAGCTAATTCCGACTCTGCTGAATGTTTTAAACTTCTCCTGAATCATGGCGCCTCAATGACGAGAAATGGTGAAGACCAGTCTCCAGTGGATTTAGCTCTGGATGTTGAAAATGGGGAGGTTTCCAGACTTATTTTTACAGACGAATTGTAAGCTTGTTATATAGAGAAATGAACCAAACAGTTTCATTTTACGTTTTAAAAGTGTCATTTTCCATACATAATTGATAATCTGCAAATTAAAATGAAATATCTATCAATTTGCTAAGGTCACTTTATTACTTTATATTTATTGAATTATTATTTTTTAAAATTGTTTTTTATGCTTTAGTTTAAATGTTGATGTTTTACCAAAAAGTTGGATAATATAATAGTTAAAATGAAACCAAGGTATTAAACATTTTCAAAATTATTTTGTATTTTAGTTTACCAAATTACAAAGAACCTGAATATTTCGATAAACTCATTCATAAGAATGCCAATCTTACTAAAGTGAGTACATGAGAAAATGAAGAGTGCACTATTAATTTTCTAACCTAATATACTTAAAACCCATTGAGTCAATACCCTCAAAGATCATCAATCTATCCATTTTGAGTAAATATTTAACCTCAACATTAATATTGCTAGTTAATGTATATCTA
>JAUZNC010005618.1:0-33657 GCA_034780395.1 Vannuccia rotundouncinata | reverse complement strand
GAGGCCATATTTTTTGTTTGACTTTTGACAAATTGACATTCTGATTTTAATAATATGTAAATAATATTCATAATCTCTGATACCTGCCTATTTTTTATAACTTAAAACATGTTTGCAAAAATGAGAATATTTAATACTGCAAAAATAAATGAGATTACACAAATATTTTGAATATTTTATTACATATATACAATTGCCCATGACGTAAATATCTCCATAATTATTCATTTTAATCTTTAGCCAGGATTGTCACATCATTTTACCGAGTCATTACATTTATTATCTATTCATAATTTGGAGCTGTCCTAAAATTACTTCACGCTTAATTCACGATTTTTTGATCATCCCTCTCTCCCTTGTCACAAATTGTCACATTTTCCGCAACCCTCCCTACAAAATTACGTCACATTTAGCACTACCCTCCCTCCCAATCTCCATTCAATAATTCACTGAGATTGTTAAATACGAAAAAATAATGTTGACCTTTATATATGCAAATGGCATCCTTGACTCAATGAAAATTCACGAAAAGTTGGTGTATTAATATACAGATGTATTTTTCATTAATTGAAAATCTATACTAGTAAAAAAACTTATTCAAAACATATAGGTACGAAATACCCATTAATTGAAAGAAAATAATTAACAACATTTTGTTTGTAACAAACAAACTATAACATACAAAAGGTTTGATAAATGATTTTTGGACAAAAGTTTAATAAAGCATCTTCTCAAACAGATTGACTATTTTCGATTTCTGGTAATGGCATTTTTTTTGCTGGAAATTTTTTTATTATTTTATTTAGAATCATATTCTGGAAATTTGAGAAAAGTAGTAGCGAATGATACATTCCAAATTCAGGTTCAAACAAAAGTTATTTTTTAATCAAACATCTTTGTTTAAGCAGACTAAATATAAAACGTAAATTATAAAATGTGTAATTATCCAATTATATTTCGATCAGTCAATTTTAATTTTCTTTTTATTATTGACTAATAAATAAAGGGGTATTTTAGAAATCATTCCTAATTATAAGTAGCAATAACTTAATGATTTTATAGGTTAATTTTTTTATTAATTCTAATCTACAGATATTGTATGGACTGTACATAAAAATCTATTGTATTATTATCATAATTTAAAAAAAAATATTATTTTGTTATTTGCTTAACAGTTACAATGATATCATTCATCCCTTTTTAAAACCATTTTAAGGGTCTCAGAAGTTAATACGAAAATTCTCTTGGTATTAAATGTAAGTGGTTTTCTAACTTAGACAACGTCAATTATGTACATTGTTTGATTTGAAAAAACTGTTTTAAAATATCAATTCAATTATATATATAATTGTTTATTTATTAATTTATAGGTCACCAGTAAATCTGTCACATTGATAAATTGCATGCATTGTCACAGACAAGATTTTCGTTATTTCCTATCAATTTATGTATAAAAATAGGATTGTCATGGACGAAATCTCATTCATAACAGCCATAGAAAAATTCATGAGTACCTGAGTATACCACAGCATGAATTTTTCCATTGCCTTATCACAGATCATGATTTTTTTCTTTGGCTGTTATAAATGAGATCTCATTTATGACAAGAATATTTTAAAATATAAATAGATATCAAATGGCAAAAATTTTGTCTGATATAATGCCATGGATAAAAATCATGTCACAGATGAGATTTTGAGATCTATTAATATAAATTCTCTTCATGGATGAGATCTCATTGTTAATAAGCCATAAAAAGAATCATGCCACATAGTCCATATAGCTGATAAATGCAGTGTTCTAACTAAACCACTTAAAGCACTGCATAAAAACTTAATATACAATTTTACTATTTTAATCTATGCTATACTAATGTAAATTATACTATGTTTATATGACTATTTAATAATAATAATAATTGTTTTTATTGACAAAATCTGTACAAGGTACAATCAGAGTCATAGAGGCAGAAAGAGCAAGAAAGCATTAGAAAGAGTTGAAAAAAAGTTCAGTCTTTAGGAGACGTGTAAAAGAGAAGAAGGAAGACACATTTCTGCAAGCAGCTGACAGTTTGTTCCAAGAACAAGGTCTGGCAATGGAAAAGACACAATGAGCCAAGCATGTTCTAAAAATGGTTTGGTAAAGAGTTATGGCATGGTTGAATCAAAGCAATCTAGAGGAATCAGAGGCTGCTGAAAGTCTTATTAATTGCTTAAGGTAAACAGGGGCGTTTCCATAGATACATTCATGTATTAGGCAATAGTGCTTAAATATGATCTGATTATGTATAGGTAGCCAGCGCGATTCCTTCAAAACTTGTGAAATATTTAGGCTAAATTTTGGTAATCATTTGATGGTTCTTGCACAGCAGTTAAGGACACTTTGGAGATGTTGAATAGACAGTTTAGTGCATGAGGCTAGGATTCCATTACAGTAGTCAATTTTGGAGAAAACAAAGGCACTGATGGTTGGTTACCTTAGTAATATCTTTGCTTAAGAATGGGCAGATGCAGTGGAGATTTTAAATGAAGCAAAAGGATGATTTTGCAGACAGAACGAATGTGATCCTTCAGGCGAAGAGTACCATCGAAGATGATGCCAAGACTCTTAACAGTCTGTGATGAAATGACAACTTTACGGCAGACATTGAGTTGGATTGCAGGTAAACTATTTAACTGTATCTGGATACCACTGAATAAAATTTCCATTTTATCAGGATTCAATTTAAAGGGATTGGTGTTGAACTAAGGTATTCAGGAACTGCACCACAGAAAGGCTACATCCCCCTATACATTTTTCCATAACATTACACAGATGACAGACCTGTAGCCAGCAATTTATAAGGGGGGCATCACTTATTGAAAAGGGCATGATTTATGCTTTTCACATTTGATTTTGAAATAGTAGCTATTTTTTGTTTTATAGCTTTTAATGACTGTTACATTTTTACAAAAATTTGTATGTACAATACATGATAGTACACTAGACATTTACACAAAAAATAGAATAAAAACACTTTCTTTTGTAATAATTTGAATACATATTTTAAACACCCCACCAATAATTTTAAATACAGGAAGTGACCTTATCAAATAAATTTAAAGTAATTTAAATAAAAGTGACAAATTGTATGTACAAATACAAAAAGGGCAAAAGACAAAAGGGGGAGGGATCAGCCAATCCCCCCTTGCTATAGGCCAGGATGAGATTTTGGATATTTTCTACCAATTTAAATATGAGAATATATTTTACCAAGGATGAAATCTCATACATAAAAGCCATAAAATTTTAAGATCCCCCCCATTTGCATTCTATCCAACCCAAGATGGATTAATGTGGCATATATTGAGAAAAATTAGCATAAAAATATTAATAATATAGACTATATAATAAATCACAATTTGTAAACAAATGATTAGTTTTAAAAAATGTTTCTTTTTTTTATTAATTTTATATTATGACAGAAAATTTAAAACTCCTGCATAATAAATTTATTGAATGCAAATAGGTCCCAACCATCCTCCCCTCCTTTTAATTGTCTGACTAAATTTTTGATAATTTAAAATAAATTGTGTCCTTTTTATGTGTCCCTTAAAACTTCTCAGGAAACAATGGATCTAATTAAGTACTCCCCAAAGAAAGAGAGTATGTTGTTTCATATTACAACACAGACATTATGTTCAACAAGGTAGACTGTTATGGCTGCAACTCTCAAGCAAATAATTATTACTTATACAATTCTTTTACTAGAATGGGATTGTGAATGCCTGGAGATAAGACTCATTTAAGTGAATCGAGGTCAAAAATTATTGGTTGTAAATAACAAATGCAGTCCTTCAACTTTTACTTTGGGCTCCATCTGCTATACTCCCAAATCATTATCTTGAAATGTCTTCCTTTATAAATATAAGTGTTCAAAAATTTTCTACACTACAGCAATTTATAAGTTGCTTGATTATGCTTACAACCACATTTAGTCAGGTAAGTTGAGATTGTGTCAAGGAAATTTTTTGACAGGTTCATTTTTTATAGCACACAATGTTCTCTATTTATCAGAGTATATAGTTTATATTATATAATATGTATGCACTAAATGTATATATTAGGTTTTGGTTTAAAAATCTTGAATTTTGTATTTTGTACTATCTCTAGAAAAATGGTGGAAACAATTGGAAAGTTCAGTTCATGAAAACACTTTGAATTTATTTAATTATTAAAAATTAACATATAACAGTCACATAAAAACAAAAACTTGATTCAGTATCAATATATTTACAAATTAGGTATACTATATGTACTCTTATTTTTTGTTCTCAAAATGTACATTAATTTTTTTAAAAACAAAAATGTGGTCCTCCTAAAATTCTAAACCACAAGCAGCTAGAAATTGATGAATTGGAACTAACATATACAGGGATGGTTAAGGAACACTTCTGCACTGAGTACTTCTAAGGCCCTTTATTTCAAAATGCTTCCAGACTTTGCTAAAAAAAGTTCATTGAAGCAAACTCCATTGATATTTCAATGGACATGTTCAATGCTCAGCACAACATTCTCAAGTCAATATGACATAGTTATTTTGAAATATGTTTTTATTATTTATGAATTTGTAGTCTTAACAAGATATTTCTACTACACACCTAGTTAGAATAACTAAATATAACTTACTATTTTTAACTTCACATGTAGGTATTATATAAAAAGTGTTTGAATCTTTTTTGAATGGGGGAATCTATTGGACCAACTGTTTGAACAATTATTTTAAAGCACTTTATTGAATGTATTGTACTATTAACAATATATATTGGTAACTACCACATATTGATATATGTAGCTTTTTAAAATGTGATTACAGACAAAGATAATCACTGAAACTGATCTATTAATTTCAGAATTATCATGCTACTCACAAAGATAAGTAACTCTGCTCTTTACACCAGAAGTCATGGTTTCATAAAACCGATAGCTTCTTTGTCCAGTGGCCACCCCTATTCCACTGCTTCTTCAAATAAGAAAGAGAAAAAGTTTTCCGAAATGGTTGCCAGTTTCTTTGATCGTGCAGCTAAACTATCAGCACCAAATCTTATCAAAAACACTAAAGGAAAGGCTAGTTTGGAAGACAAAACTAAACAAGTCTATGGTACGCTAGATATGATTAAGCCATGTAATCACGTTCTTCAAATGTCATTCCCAATAAGAAGGGATGGTGGAGAATATGAAGTGATTGAGGCATGGCGTGCTCAGCATAGTCAACACAGAACCCCATGCAAAGGAGGTTAGTACTCTATGAATTCAGTAAACACATTTGTGGATTTTAAGCAATATTATATATAAAATATAGATTTTAATAAGTCCACTTTTAATTCAACTGGAAGCTAGAGTATAATTTTGTCAAATATTGTGTTCGATTTTGTCATTTAGATATTCTGAATATTTGGTAAGGTACTAATTACATTATTTTGTTGTCCCTTTCGTTAGTTGGTTTAGCTAGATGATGTCCAGTTAATTTTATTTAAATTGAATCATTGATTACTTAAACATTTGACTAGGTATTCGGTACAGTTTGGATGTAAACAGAGATGAAGTAATGGCCCTCGCTTCACTCATGACCTTCAAATGTGCCGTTGTCGACGTACCATTTGGAGGGGCTAAAGCGGGAGTCAAAATCGATCCACGAGCTTACTCGGATCGAGAATTGGAGAAGATTACTCGCCGATTTGCAGTTGAACTTGGCAAAAAAGGATTTATTGGTTGGTGAATCTATTTAATGTGATGTTTACATATCTGGGAGCAACGACAATAGGCTGGCTATCTGGATACTTCTGTCCTTCAGGTCCTGGAGTAGATGTTCCTGCCCCTGATATGGGCACAGGGGAACGAGAAATGAGCTGGATTGCGGATACTTATTCCAATACTCTTGGTGAGTTCTACTTTAAATAAAAATAATGATTTAAAAGAAAGGTTTGTACGTTTTTCTCAAAAATTTAGTTGTTTTGAAACCGATAATGAGTGTTACATTTAAATTGTTAACGCCAGCTACAGTCAGCTATATAACAGATTTTTCATTATCATACACATCGAAACAAATATAGACTAACGAGAAGAGACCTGGACATATCTGTACTGTTTTACAACTATAATGATATTCGGCGATATTGGCGAATATTACTTCAAATTTTATTTTAGCCTTTGATTGATTATACTTTAGACCAACTTATGTTTGAAGGTAATTAGTAAGGTTGCTTTGCATCGTTTGTATCAGGATTCCCTTGCTATAACACGTAATATGTGTAGGTTTATACCAATGCATTTTGTATAGAGTATTTTCAGATGTGTGGATGTAGCTAAAAGCTATCGATTTTCCTATACTGTCATTTACTTTGAAGATATAATGATCTTGTGATTTGAATTACACCAAATGTTATTGCCTCCTATAGTAACAAGTTTGGAAGTTTACTATTAGTAAAGAAACATTTCAAACTTATTGATTTGATCTGTTAACATTTAGCCATTATTTTTAAAAAGTAAACAGTTTCTAATTTGATGTTCGCCGTCAGCTTTTAAAATAGTTGCAAAATACTTAAACCGAAATAAATTTATTTATATATTTCAAATTTTTGTTTAAAACTTTATCAAGCCATACAATAATAATATAGAGGTATAACACAGGGTGCAATGTAGCATCAAGAGACGAAAAGTAGAACGGGGGTGAATCTTAGAGAATATACAATGAAGAAATGTTGTTTAAATATAAAATGTTCTATATGTGTGACTAAGTGGTGAAGTTCTTTTATGTTTTGTAACCTATTAACCCCCATAAAACCCTTCACATACTTCATTATAGTACCTCAATTATATTGAATTCTTTTCATTCAAATTTAATCGATACAAAAAAGCATTACTTAAAAACTACCCGATTACCTGGTAGAGAGTGAATATGTTACAAAATACTGTCTTAATAACTTGATACTTCGGCTAGTCAACCTTCAATTAAATCTGAATATCTAAAACTGGGAAAACATTTTTCTGCAACGTTTTGATTTTTATCTTTTTATTTCTGCTGTCCTCAAAACTAATTAATTGTAAAACTATTTAATTACAGTTCGAATATTCGATTCCAGTCCTGTATTTCATTTTCAATCTGTCCCGTATTTTTCATCGAATACACCTCAATAGAAATATCACAACCTAACTAGTGGTTAAATATACAACGTGACTTTGCTTTTTTCTATCATGATTAAATTATTAGATCTTTTTTATATTTAAAGAAATATTTTTTCTTCACTGATGAATCGAACCATAAAGTCAATTATATCAAGAACTAACCTATCACATCTCGTAGTCCTAGATTATATATAAATTGTGTTTTATTTTTCTTATCTTTTTTTGTATTTGCTCTGCCTGTTAGGTTTGGAAATTATATTTACACACCCCTAAAAAATGCGGGAATACATTTGTCTGTAGTTCGAAGATAGTGGCTTTATCTATCTGTTCGTTTAGATCCCGACCAACAAATTGGTATTGTTATATTATATTATTACAGGTCCAATTATACCTAACAAGGACATTTATCACGTTTGAAGATGTTCACCCTCTGTTACTTCAGCTAATATATCACCCTCTATGAATCACCGAAATATATTGGTATCAGTCTCTGCACACACACATACGTGAAGTTCACACAGTATCTGTTAAGCATAAAGACTGGCTGAGTTGAGAATGAATTCTGTAGTTTTATCCAGAAACAAATATTTCCAAGCTTTGTTTGTTTAAGAAAATAGTCTTTACATTTATTTTAATTCTTGACACTGTCTATGTTTCTTTTCATTCATCCTTTGGTTACGCATAGGTTTTATTTATAATGGTCTTATAATATTGTCCTAGTTTTCTGACGTATTATCTGTGTGTAGCGCTCACGAGACGAGACATTTATCGATTTCCACAATATTATCAATAAATTGATTTTTAGCTTAACCGATATTTATTACCGGATATTTAACACGATATACACTCTTGATTTTGTGTGAGTAGGTTTGGAGTAAGCATTTAAATTATTTGTGATATGTTTTATGATAGAACTGGGAGATGCCTTTGTCCGTGTTTCAGGTTATCATGATCTCCACTCCAATGCCTGTGTTACGGGTAAGCCGATCACCCAACAAGGAATCCACGGTCGAATTTCTGCCACTGGTAGAGTAAGTGGTCTTCTTCTTCATATAATTTGTTGTATACACTTTCAAAATACAATTAAATATTATATTAAATACTGAACTCGCTATACCAAAATGTTCCTTTATTATTTCAGGGTGTCTTTCATGGGATAGTTAATTTCCTCAACACTGAAAAATATTCTTCCATGTGTGGTTTAACTCCTGGTGTGGAAAATAAGACTTTTATCCTTCAAGTAAGTTCAAACTCTTCCGAATTGAAATAGTGTTCGACCAAAAATTATTTATTTATGGTCCAACACACTAAAACACATTTTTGTTATTTTAAAACTTTCATTGTAATGTTTAACAACCTTATCGTCTGACTCGCTATATTGTTAAATAGATTTGTTGGTGAAATTGCAGTTCTGAAAAAACAATATTTATTGCATAATTAGTGCGACTTTTCTTGAATTACACGAAAACCTGACTGTTATTAAATATAAGTCGGATTGAATGTGTAAAACATTTTCAATCAGGCTTAATTGAAGAGAATTAGAGAACTAATCAAACCGGTCCTATCCGCATTTCAGGGCTTCGGTAACGTCGGCCTCCACACTATGCGCTACATGCATCGAGCTGGTGCGAAGTGTATCGGAGTTTCGGAGCTTGCCGGAGACATCTACAATAAGGACGGTATTAGCCCTCGAGATCTCGAAGATTGGGTCCTGGTAGGTCATTCTCTTGTTCACTAAAGCTTCTCATTATCTATTTAAAACTTGTTTGAGTGATAAACATATTATCAACTTGTTTGCACAGCATTTTTCTCAGATTGAAGTTTGGTGTGATTTCTCAACAGAAAGCTGTTTCTCATAATGTGGGAATTCTGTAGAGGAATTTCTTTCACCTTTGAATGAAGTCATAGAGGCCACACCATACAGTATTATTTATAGTTTACATCTTTAATTGACTATAGTGCCGCAGTCAACACCCTACAGCTATGCGCAACCAGATACCATCACGTCATCCAACGTATAGTCAATTATATTGCGTCTTAGAGAGGGTTCTGATTTCGTTCACATCCTTAACAAAGTATGCAATATAGTATATTTGAAAGTTTTTGATTGTGCGATATTAACCAAAAAATACTTCCAAGCAGACTTGTGGTGAATTATTGATAGTTGTCAAAGTATCTGTTATCGAGGATGTACAATGCTATGATTGACGAAAATTAGATGTAATTATTTTAATAATGTTGTTTTGGGGATTCTTTCAAACAGTTTGGTGTGTTTTCATAAAGATTTTATGTGGGAAATTTCTTTATTTTTAATAGCCTTATTTATGTTAAAAAATAGCCTTATTTAATAAATATTAATCGTTGTCCAAAAATTGGTTTTAATTACATTACCATGTCACCGTTATTCAAATACAGACAGGAATGATCACACATGCAGAAATAAAAGAATAAAAATATTCTGGAACATTTGTAAACTAATAATCGGGCCGGCGACTTCAACATTACAGATACAAACTCTACAATTAACAACTTCATTACGAATTGAGTGGCTTCAATCAACCGTTGTAAATTAGAGAACAGAACCACAGATATTGCTGACATGTATTCATCTTTCCACGATTAGGAAAACGGGTCCATCCTCGGTTTCCCTGGGGCCGAGCCCTACGACAAGGGTACCCCACTCATATTGGAGAAATGTGACATTCTGGTTCCGGCGGCTGGAGAACAGCAGTTGACTGGAAATAATGCAGGCCAGGTCCAGGCCAAAGTGATAGCAGAAGGAGCCAATGGACCCACCACCTTCGACGCTGACAAGGTGAGAGCTCAACACACCTCTTTGGAGATTTAGTGTGAATATTTCAGTTTGCTATCTTCAGATCTTCTTGGAACGAAACATTATGGTGATTCCCGACCTGTACATCAACGCTGGGGGAGTTACAGTCTCCTATTTCGAGTGGCTCAAGAACCTCAATCATGTCAGTTATGGTAGACTCACCTTCAAGTATGAGCGCGATTCCAACTACTTCCTGCTGGGTAAGTCTAGTTTCTTAAATCGATAAACAATATCTGAGCCTCTCCTGATTGGTCCAAATAGCAATATCGAAATATCTTTTAAAATAAACATAATTTATGCATTATTAATTGAAGATTTGAAATCAATTGGATGTTTTTTTAAACTTACAAAAGCAAAATTACGTTTAAAATATGGTTACGGTTAGGGTTGAAATAATAATATGAAATAATTGACATTTTGACCTATACAACTTCAACATTAAAATAGTTTCAATGCTAATATACATTTATAAAAGTTACCTACTCAAAATACTTAAGATGTCAGAGGAAGGTGCAAACATTTTAAAATTATTGCTAAAAATATCCTAAAATCAATATTTAACAATGATTTTAACACCATTTATATTTTTACCAATTATATACATTTATAAAAATCACAAAACGATAATACCTGTCTAATGAAATCAATGTTATCAAAATCTGATAATGTTATGTAATATGTACAGAACTAATGACATAAAAGTTTGAAAATATAATTTTAAATTAGTATAGACTGCGTGTTATAAACAAAATGTAAAGTTTGCGTACACAGTACTTTACTCATGAATCGTCAGTCATCGCTAATTCCTCTTCATCATTCTGTCTCCACGATTGTTGTTTTCTTGAAATTGTCATTTGTACATTGATCCCAACCTGTGCCGGATAAACACTCGTTCTTGGTGATACCGACTTGCATTTACAAGTTACAGATTCCAGAACTGACTTAGGTTGAATCTCTATTACCGTATAATAATAAGGAACAGGAATAGTCGTTTTAATTGACCCCCCAAACAGAGAGGCAGCATTGTATCTACATTCTCTGATATTAGACAGAAAGTCTGAATAAGCGGTGTAATTTTAGACATAAAGTATTTCGTTACGTATTAATTTGTATTTTTATAAATCGATATCTTTAGATATTCAAAATTACAAAATGTTTAATGAAACATTAAAAGAAGGACGTCTTCTATATTACATTATAGATTACATTACTATTTATGTATTATACACAACTGTGTCCTTAGCAAGAGAGAATTTGAGAACAAGATATATTGTGAAATATTTTGTTGTATAAAATAGAGAAATAAGAAATATACATTACAAAATAAAGAAACAAATCAACCTTATATATTATAGTTGGCAGATAAATCCGCATTTTATTTTTGAGCATCAAACGAGCGTATGATGCTTAATCAATTGGATTGATAAAATTAATTACACAAGTATTTGTTGTTGAATACAAATGTTTCATGAAAAATAAATATATATCATTGTTATTCTAGAGAGTTGAACTTCAAATCAAATAATCCCTATTCATGTTTATGCATGGTAAAACGCGATAGAAAATGTCATATTTTGCATGCAGTTGTAAAAACTTTATCAACATTCAACTCAATAACATTATGTATTAACTTAAATGTGTAGCTATTTTTAATCTGAATATTTAATAAAATATTTTATGTAATGTTTTTTATTGCATGTGTTTACATAAAATGATACGATTATATATTTTCTATATTCATACTACTGATAAACTTCCTAGTAGTAGAAAATTATCAATAACAATTAACTTATTAAGTTCCTTATTTAGCTATCCTTTCTTTGCAGACAGTGTACGTCAGTCTCTAGAAAATAAATTTGGCGATAAAGGAGGAAAAATTCCCATTGTGCCATCATCAAGTTTCATGGAACGAATTGCTGTAAGTTAATTTATATAATTTTATTGTAAGAACAGGCCTGTGATTGCTCCTCAAATTTCATCATAACCATGATGGTGCATCTCAACACCTATTATATGTAATGCTTTATAATGCTTTATGTAATGCATTATATGTAATGCTGCTTCAAATTTTTTCTATAGGCTACGCTATCTGCATACTGACTTTTTGTTGCAATATATATATCAGACTTTTTACTGGAAGTCCAATCCCCATGCCTGTGTCTGCATATCTTCATTTGACAGTGTTATCTCCTATTGCTGAATTGGAAGTGTTGTTAGTTGGAGATATGTTGTCTTGTTTCAACCAAGAATTCCTGCCTCTATCAGATCTTCTACGAACAATCCATTACATCACACATCATTTCTATACTCTTTGAAAAGATTTGTACACCAAACATATACTGTATTTAATTGCAAAATTTATCATGTAACCAAAATACTTTTTTTTACTGATTTTTGTACTGATTCTTTAATTTTTCCAAAATATTCCTCGACTTTTTTAAGGATCAATCACAGGTTGTAAGAATTAAATGAATGTATAAAAATCAATATTACCTATATACTCCTACCTTTTTAGGTTTTAATTTCAGTTGGTTCTTACTTTATTGTTACATTTTGCACGTTTAAAGTTACTCCTGTTTTTTGTTCTTATTCAGGGTGCCAATGAAAAGGATATTGTTCATTCGGGTTTGGAGTATACAATGGAGAGATCTGCGAGGGTAGGTCTACACGATTCAATATTTACTCATAACGAAGACATAAAACTATTTGTAGCTCCATAATCACTATCAAGTCTTATTTCTTGTCCTAAGTGTAAAATTGTGACCTATCGGTCAACCAGAACACAATATATTGTCGCTTTACTTACAATAATAGATTAGATCTTCGGCCGGTTTAATTTATACCAGTCAGAATATTTATTCCAAAATTTCCTTTATTTGGTCCTCTATAAAAAAGGCGCTTTCGAGATTATCGCAGAAGAGGCATCATGATTTAAAATGGATTCTGTGATTTAATTTAAGTGTAAGGGGAGACAATTTGAGTATCTAATAATAAGTTGACTGGTGTCATTGCTGTCTCAAAAATAGTGTAAGATATCAGAGAATGAAATTAATAGGAAAAATATTTTGGAACGAATTCTCAAATTCACGATAGGTTGTTCGTTGAAAAAATTATAACCGTGAAGCAACTCTAAAAATATAATCTACTAATCTTATTGTATGCATTTAAGATTTCTTACTGCGCATTTACATAGTTTTGACACAATTACCACCAGTAGTTAAAAGATTATTGCTGTTATGATCTGTTACAAAATGTTTCTGACAATTTGGTTTCTGCAGAAAATCATGAATATCGCAGAAGAGTATCAGCTGGGACTGGATCTTCGAACTGCTGCTTACATCAGCGCTATCGAGAAGATTTACCACGTTTACCACGACGCTGGAATTACCTTTGCTTGAATCAAGTTAGGATCTAAGAATGTAAACATTTATTTATGCTATGATCTGAATCTCTTCATTCTCAATCTACTTTTTATTGTTACGAATAATCTCCAATTGCATTCTAATTTTCTTTATTCTAGTTAGTTATATTTGTAATAATTAACTAGACTGTTTTTCTTGTACGAATTTCAACAGTATTTTCGAGTGGGATCTCGTCTACATTGGTTGTAACTATAGTAACCGTACGAGCTATTGTTGAATGTGTCTGTCCAGTATGAGGTTATTCATACTGATTTATATTAGTTAGAAAATATAGAAAAAATCTTTTGAAATATTTGTTTTGATATCTTTATTCCATAAATATGATATTCCAGTATCAGGTTGCTTTCCATAAATCTTCGTCGTAATCATTTATTTAGATTTACAACTTTATAACATTTGTATTCCAACTTTCAACAACAAAATGAATGTAAATAATTTGTAACTTATAAATTAATCTCTGTATATACTTAAAAATGTTATTTTGATGGATATTAATATAAATAATTATTTTTAATATAAGTAAACTTGATCTAATTCGCTAGATTTGAATTTGTCACAAAAATAACTACAGTTGTCCAAATCTCATTGAATAATTCTTTCCTGCTTTGAACATGGAAGTCTTTGTTTTTTCATCATTTTTTCCAATGCCTGAATTACAAAAATTGGTTTAATAGACGCGCTTTTAAAGTTTGTTCACGTCTTATAATAAGGAAATAATGTATTAAAACACCTCACTTTTGTAGATATTAAAGCTTAAAGCACAATATATTAATGCAATTCGTTCTTAAGACGATGGTGAAATTGCTCACTTTAATAACTCAAGTTTAGCTCTGCTGTTTCCTGCATTGTGTTTGTTTTTGGTTCGTAGTCATGGCAGTTTCAAAAATGCTTTAGTTTTTTGAGAAAACGGAACTCTCTTTATTTAGTAACAAGAACTGTTTGACAGATGGAGGATAAGATTGTTCTCATAGAAAATAGAATTGAAACACATGGCTTGTCTATAAATATGGGTGCTGCTTAGACCATTTTTGAAAATAGTAGATACTTTTATCAATGTAGAATATACTTTATTTGTTATTTGAGTCAATAAGGATCTGGAGTTAGTGATCAGTAAGGGTGATTTATCGGTAGAATTTTATCAATTAAATGTGTGCCTTCCTTTTTGATACAATCACCCCTTTCAAATTTCCTGAATTATAGTTTTATCTAGGGTATAGGTATCGCGCGGGTTCGTATTAAAGTTCATTGTACGCTGTGATAAAGACCACGTTAATAAATATTTTAACACACGATGTTACAATGTGGACAAATCCTATTAGTATTAAAATCTAACATTTTCATTTCAGTGAAAATAAATAGATCGATAATGTATATAAGATTACATAATTTTGACCACCACCATATTTAGATAACGTGGGGCCTGTAAGGCTGTTCAGTTTAGAGGGCCCCTAAAATACTTAAACTAAAACGCTTCTATGATTCAACGGCATCCCTGCCACCGAGGAAGGTATCGAAGTAGGCCCACTCCGAACTAGAGTTTCACAATGAGAGTGGTCCAACCCTACGACTATAAAAACTTCATCAGCAGAATGATCACTGACAATAAAGATATTAATTTCTCGTATACTACTTTATATGGATCCATATATATTTTAGGATTAATCTGTTCCAATACTAAAAATACTCCTCTGCGTTCTGTCAAATGTTTTAAATATACTGTAAATATTACCTCCCCCGAGAATTAAATAATATATTTTACACTTATATTTAAAAGGTAATTAATATCTTGCGTTATTTTAAAAATCTTGATTTTACAATATCGTCAGTAAAATGAACGAGACAATAGTTTAGATATTAATGAAAATGTTAGATATAAATGTTGGCATAGCCGAAATATTTAGATTAATAGTCTTAACCTTTTCACGACGGGCCGATCAACGTTTGATAATAGAATAAAAAGAATGGAGGTCACATTGATGCTAAATTCTATATATGAAACATTTTTGGTTGCATAAAACTTTCATCGATTTACAAAAATATAAAATACTATTGTTTTAAAAGAATATTTTAATCCTTACTTTCTAACTCGTTATAAATAATTGTTTGCAATTATATTTATTTACAATAGATCCTTATTTTTTTTAAATATAACTGTTGTCAAGGGTTGCCTTAAGTTATCTCAGAATTAACAAAATAATAGCTATAAGAAATCGATCGATGAGTCTGTCACAATGTACAGTCTCTTCTGGTATATAATTATTCTCAATCTCCCCCAACTTTTTCTCCATATTTGTGTCTAAAATGTTGCACTACTATCCTCAGTAACAAATTATACTATAAATAACTCTAAAATTTATACACAGCTATTTTCCGACATTTAAAACAATATAAGTATAATTCATTGTAACATAGTGAGAAAATGGATAAATAAAAAAATTTTTAAGCGATAATACTTCGAGGCATAATTATAGTCATTAATCTTTATAAATAATGAAATGGGAGACATATTTGAGAAATTTCATATTAATAACATTAACTTATTTTAATGACATTTTGTATGACTTATCAGAACTTTATTATTTGTTTACTTTCATGTAAATAAGTTAAATATTGCCATTTCCAAATAAAAATTATAATTCAACGCTAACTAATAAATTGGCCACCATGTCTTCATTATTCGTGAACATAAAAATACAATATCGAAGAGTGACTAATATAAAATTTACTAAAAGGAAAAGTAAATAAAAATTTCATTAATATATTAATTTAAGTGTCAATTTATGTCCACAATTTCAGAATAATGTTTATAGCATGGCAGAAATATTTTAAACTTTAAAATAATTCATTTAAATTTTCAAAATTAATATTGATTGCTCATTACATCGGAATATGGTGCTCAAATTTGTACATATTAAAAGTTTTGATAAGAACTATAATATGCATATTTATTTATAAATTTAAAAAATAATATTGTAAATTATATACAAATAAATATTTTCTTAAACTTGAAAAAATATTATACATTATATATAATGTAAAACAATTTCTAAATACAATATAAGTTAACCGAAACTATATCTATAAAATTAACTTCCCATCAAATACATTTGCAATCTACCTAGAGTATAGCTATATTTATAGAACAGTCATTATATATAACACTATGTAGTCACAGTTACAATTTAAGATCAATTTATTATTTGTAAATATATGAACTTTTATCACAGCTTCAAATTAATACAAAACAATCGAACAAAATAACCACACAAATAAAATTTTATAATTTTAAATAAAAAATTTACAGCTTGTATTAATTATTGCAAACGGTCTTTCTTTTGATGTCGGTAATCCGAAACTATCTATTTTTCAATTTCTAATTAAAAGATTCTTTACTGCTATTATAAATATTATAATTTAGAGAAGAGTGTTAATATAATTTTTATTTGCCGCAGAACAAGACTTCTCATTGTTCCATTATAATTTAAATCGATATATTGGAAGTAAATATTTATCTTCCTCTTGCGAATAATGTACAACTTTTTAACATTCGTAAAATTAAGAACAATTAATATTCTAGACCATATACTGTAAAAATTATAGTATAATATGTATATAAAAACTTATTTATTAAAAACTAATCCAAAGTCAATTTTAAATTTAAATTTATAAATTTTTAAAATATAACTGAAAACAATGAAAAAGTTTTTGGAAAATATAATTAAAAGTACTATTTGTAATTATCCCAAACGTTACTTTTTGAAATGAAATTTTTTGTTTTGAAATGTTTGAAGATCACCGTCCACAATTTTTTTAGAATACACTTGAATATACTGGAATCTATATATTATAAACTTTAAAATGTTAGATTTATAATTTAAAATAAATGTCTAGTTTAATAGTTTTGTATTATTTAATTATTTCTTGCATCCTATATTCCTAAATTAATTTAAAAAGATATTTAAACAGGCGAAAATGTTCGTGATTTCTTTATGTAACTTTATTTGGTTCGGTAGTATATTCAAACGATATATAAAGCGAACAAATTAAAAAGAATATATTGTATTGAATAAAAATTTTAATATATTACAACAAAAATAAAGAGTATCTATTTTTGGAATAGTCAATTACACTATAATCAACCAACAATATTTTGAAACAAGGGAGGAGAATGAAGACCCCATTGCTAGAACCATAAAGGGAGAATTTGGATGTTATTAAAGAAATATGAATGCAACAGACAAGATATAGAGAGAAAATGGTTGAGAAAGTTGGGAATGCTGAGTAGTATATTATTCTAACTTAAAACTGAATGAATACTTCGTTCGACAGAGATAAATATATTGTTATAAGAAGAGCACTATAATAGAAAAAGTCATTAACAGTTTATTATCTTTCTTCTAATGGGTTTTATCATAGGTATCGGTTCCCTTGTACCCCCCTACATAGCCGTCAGCAGCGTGTTTGTCAATGTTTTCACGACCTTCGATTCCCTTCCCCTTTCCTTCGGCATCAAAGCGCTCCTTGTGGGCTCCTGTATATCCTTTTGTATCGGTTAGTCGCTTAGTCGCGTCATCTCCGCTAGATTTCTGAACAAAGGTCAAATAAAGGGATATTAATGCAAAACGTTTAAAATGACATACATATTTTAAAAACCAAATTGTTGATAAATTTAAATTAAAACTTAGATATTAACTTTAATTAATTAATAAATGGATAAAACATGCATTAAAACTGTCATCAATAATTTAAATGATTCGTATATAAAGATTGAATACTGCATTAAATGGATTTCTACTTCGTAACCATATAAAGTCAATAAAGAAATATAAATCATCAGTTTATATATCGGGTGTATCTTTTATAGTAATCTTGAAAATATCAAATGTCTAAAAACTGGGTTACATTTTAAAAGGGTAACTATATACACATGCATATATCAGTATTTGTAGATCTTTATATTGGACAACTTCTATCTTTTAAGCACTGTCATCTGGAAAATATAAATTCGATCCACATATAGGTAATCCATTTTGAAAAATATTAGTTTTAAATAAGTTTTCTTCTGAACACAAAAACTATAAGGATGGAAAAGTTCTGATAAGGATGCTTCAATGCAAGACGGATATATCTGCATATTTATACAATTCAAAATTATTTCAAATCTATTTTTGAAATATTGGTTTATATGCACAAAAGTTGATATTTTAAAATTTAATAGTTGAATAAAATATACCGTTGCTCCATGAGACTTTGGGGAGCTTGCAATGATCTTTGCTTTGATATCTTCTGCCGCTTTTGCTGGATCCTTTGAAGCTATTGATTCTGCATACACCTTCGAGAGGAAATTGTCGATGAAGGTGACGAAAGTCTTGTAATCGGCATCCCTAAAAATTTGAAAGTATTCTTTTATACAGTTTTGTGTTAATTTATCATTGATATACTTGTGTAGTTTTATATAATAACTTTAATGTTGTGTTTAGTTTTATGTGTAACAATAAATTTTATAAAACTATACTATAATAAAGTTTTACTTGACAGTGAGTATCGATTAAACATGTATTGATTAAATTATTGCAAGTACATGGCATTTTAATACAATATTAATCAAGGCACTCCTGGGTACGTGCTTTTTTTTTGCTTCCAAAATAAACAGTGAAGAAAATATTGCTTTAAAAATAAATCAATAAATAGAATAAATACTTTAAGAAAGTATTAGTAAAGAATAATTAAATATTTTATTAAGTAAGAAGTTGTTGTTGTTATCGATTGTCATATTAATATGGGTGCTATCGGAAAGTTATGTCAATTTATGATAAGTTCAAATTCAAAATTTCGCTGTAAGAGTTTTCTACACAATTTTTTTATAACTAAACATTTTATGAATATTCAAAAAAATTGGACACACTTTTCCGATATAGCACCTATATTTGGGAATTTAAATAAAAGTTTTCCAAGATATCGATTGTCTTTTTAATTATAAAAAACAGTTGTTTGTTACTAAGTTTACGTTTTTAAATTCATAAACTTTATCTTAGAAGCAAAAAGTTCTGTACTGTAAAATTATGTTTCCTTAATAACCATTTTTATTATATTTCAAAGAATATTTCGTCCTTTTAGAATAGAAATCATTTAAATTTAATAATAAATGTCATTAAAGTTTCGAAACCACTGTACACTTATGTCAATTAGTATTATATAGATTTATAACATTATAACAAATTAAATTTTTGTTACAATATACGTTATTTATTAAAATCCTAAAAAATCCATTCTATAGGGTTAATTTTTATGTTTGTATATTTAAAATTATTTTCGAAAACCTTTTGATTAATATTATTTCGATTTTTTTGACTAAAGATAAATATACTATTTCTGTTTACCAAAATTTGTAACTTAAATTGAAAAAGAGATAGAATTAAAACTTTGAATCAATTAGTTGGAAAATTAAAATTACTTTAATAAACAATTTTTTGAGGACGTATATAAAACAAGTTACAATTTTTCTAATAAATATGTTTCTGAAATTGTGGTCAAATACAACTTATAGTTCAGATTTGTCTTACTTTTTAGCATTACCGATGCATTTTCTGAATTCAATATCGACTCTGTTGGTGTCCAATTTCTTGTTATAGATCTTGGCGTCAGTGCAGATCTTTTTGATCGTTTTGTCGGTGGCCGTAGAGGAACCCTTTTTTGCTGCATCGCAAAATGCCAGAAAAGTTTGTTGAAGATCGCCCATTTTCTGCTTTTCTTTAAATAACAACAACTGCACAAAAAGTTTGAATGCTCTAAAAATGTGGATGACTATATTATATTTATAATTTCAAATCGAAACTCAAATTTATTCGTCAACAAAGCGTTTCTATGCCAACCGCTCTTCAGTGGAGTATAATATGTTATTGGAACTGTTTCACACTGCACTCAATTTCTCTCCGCTAGGCTATAGGCAACCGATGTTGGATTTAGAAGTCGATACTAATCAAAAGCCGACCAACCAAATACATTATTGAAATGTTCTGTTTACATTTGCAGCGTAAAACCCTCTCTCACTGTGCATGCTGTGTGTCTGTTGCTGTGAATTTGAGGAACTAACCCTGATACGTTATATTGAAATTTTATGCGCAATGAAAGTGTTATAAAATATAAAACCTTATCAGGTGGAAACTTTCAGTTGTCTATCAATTTTAGGAAATAATGTATTGCCATTAGAATGTGCAAATTGGATACAATGATTTTATAGCTATTACCTTTATAATTTTCGTTCGTTTAAAAATTATTAAAATTTCTATTTTATTGGTTGAAACCACTCAAACCATTAAACTTGTAGGTGATTAGGAAATATGTCTGTTTAACAGTATATTAAATATAATATACATTAGATTAATTGAACCATCATATATAACTATTTGTCTAGACAGATATATTCATTATACTTATAAGAGCATTACGCGATAGATTATAACAGAAAAAATGTAATTGTTTCTAAAATCAATAATATACCTACAAGAACTTTAAAAGAGAATATAAAATTCAAATTAATAAAGATGTACCTACATCACAAAAGTTTTGAAATAAAATTTAATTGAAAGATTAAACGTTATAAATAAAATCTAATTTACAATAATTTATGACAATTTTATCTAATAATAAGAAAAAATAACTTTTAAGGTGGGCAGTCGAATTAATTAGTCAGGATTATTCATTAATCGATTTTGGTTTTATAGATACAACCGAACAACAATTAATTATTTAGAAAGAAAGTTTCAATTAATTTTGCTCATCTTTTTATTCATTTTTATATACATTAAAAAATAATTGTTTTTCTGAGTTATATTTTACTAATTATTTTCATCAACAATAAATAAAGAATTTGTTATCATTTACTGATTGTAGTTATATCTATGGAACCTTCAAAATAACCGCAGAATATTATATCCATAGATTTAAACAATAGTGACTAACGTAAAGTTGCGAAATGATCCCGTCCATGGCTGGCGATACCTGCATTGCGCTGTGACAATCGATGCTATGAGTATTAGAAGGACTTCAGTCTACGATAGAAAATCTGACCGAATTTTGGGGTACACTGACTTTGGCGTGGAATTATACATTTGTGAGAATGATGATCTCGCCAAAAATTCCTTGGTTGTGATGGCAGTTGGGATTAGTGGAATTTGGAAAGTATATAGTCCTAGTGTATTTTTTTATTAACACTGTTACGGGAATCACCCAGCCCCCGCTGTCAAGTTTAGTGTTAGGTCGTTTGGAGCCATTCCAGTCTCTTTAACTTTAGGTGGTTGCAATGTTAACATTAGTACACTTAAAACATTATAACTTATCCCCAAAACATTTCTGTTCTTCATTCCTACTAAAAGAGAGTTCAGGTCGTGTATTTTGTTTCATTGATCTTCATTGTATATTTATATTTACGTTTGAAAAGTACCATTTATGAAGTATATTGTATTTAAACTAGGATTGTGTTTGTACTTATCTTTTTATTTTGTGAAATATATTAATGACACTTTTTAGACTTTTGTTTTTGCTTTTATGAAACAAAAATGTTATAATACCACCAATTACTAATCGAATAAATAATAATTCGTTTCAGTTTAAAATTATTCCGGCAATAAAAATATTATTTTGGTACACTTTATAAATTTTTGTAACTTACATTTATTTTAAATTTTAGTTTAATAATAGTTATATCTAATACGTGTTAGTCAAAATCCCCTGAAATGACTTTTATTCTATTACCCTAAATTTCCTATACGTTTGTTTTACTAATTTCCTAATTCCCAATTTAGATAATAAACCCCAAACTACAGTAAATTTACATTCAAAAAGCTTAACAAAATTGTTTTAAAAGACAACCCATTAATTATGCTTTTAATTTATATATTTGAAATAAATATAAGTTTTACTTCGAAAAACTTCTTAAAACGTGATCGAAGGATACTTCAGGTAACAAAAAGTGTTTACCTAAACTTTACATAAGATATGCTTTATACACAATATTTTAAAAATAATAAATAATGACATTATGGCCAAATATTAAATAACAATTTATTATATAATTTTTCTATTTAAATGTAATGTATTACTCAATATATATTTAAGTAGAATGTATGTTTATTTCGAATACTTTTAATAATTATTGATTATTATCCGACAAAAAATTGGTCCATTTGATTTATACTAAAAAGATTGTTTACTAGATATCTCGGTGTAATTTTTGAAACGATTTTTAATAAAATTTAAAAAATCATTCTATTTATAATTTTAAATTTTTACACTAAAAAATACACTTCTCACTGAAATAACTGAAATATCCAAATTAAATTGTTTAACAATATCTTATATAAACAAAATAAAAAAAGAATTTTTCTTTATACAATTATGACAATTTATTGAAACATTTTCATTTTAATGGTTTTAATTATGACACAATTATATCGGAGACATATAACTTAGGATGATACAAAACGAACCCCTTATTAGGTCGCTAATCTCCCGACTAGCACCCATTTGCTAGCCCTGAACGAGAGAATCACAGGACAACCCATTCCCCGTTCTTAGAGTTGATGAAGGAAACATGAATCATTTATAAAACAATTATGTTATTATATTGAAATTTTCATAATGATATGTTAATAAAAAAATTTTACCAATTTATCCAAAATCAGTAAAAAAAAATGACATTTCAATCTAACAACTTGACAGATATTGATACAAAATGGGATGTATAAAAAGAATATTTACATGTAAAATATATTAAAACATATATAACATAGATGATATGCAATAGATATGCGAAGATATAATTTCATATTTTCCCGTTAAGAAGGGGATTATGATGGGGAACTTGAAGCGGATTCATGAGTCAAATTGGCTTTGTGCTTTCTTAGGTGAGAAATAAACCTGTCTGCTCTGGAAATACCAGCGTTGCAGTGGTTACAGTGGTAATGTTCATTTCGTTTAAGTTTACAAAAGGGGAGGATACAGGATCCTTGAATGCAGTAATGTTTTAACAGTTCTTCGGACCATTCCTTGCTGTTATTTAATTTTGATTTATTATTTAAAAGGGTTTTTGATGGTGTGTCTTTACACTTTGTTAAGTTGGGAGATTCAATAGTATTCAGCAGTTTTGGTAAAGCAATTGACGAAGAATAATTCGGCTCAGTTTTGGTTGAATTTGTTGTCTTACAACGGTGCAGGACCTGGGAAGTTGAACACTTATGTCTCACAGAATGCTGATACATGGTTTTCTCCCTGTAAAAACTTTCGTAACACATTTCGCTCAAGCAGTGGTAATGCTTGAGGGCTTTCTTGTAAGGGCAGTTGGATATTTGGCAATTGATATTGAAGTTGTAGGCTTCAATACCTTCGGGGATGTTCACTTGACTGTGAAAATCAACACAATGGTGTCGCACTTCATTTAGTGACTCCACAGCACAGCTGCATCGCAATCGCATGCAATGGAAATGTTCGCTAGAATTATATAGAGCGCAGTTAGAATTAGCACAAGATTTTGGCAATCTGTATAATTTAAAATTGACTAAAGTTTGATCACTTGCAGCGACAAACATGGCGACTGAGAGATGGGACCAGTTGCAATTGTTAATAAAATCATCGCTACTTTCATTATGCGTTTTTTCTTTAAGATTTTCTAATGAGGATAATCCAACGTTTAAGTTATCTAAACATTGTCGCTTAGAGCTGGATCCATTTGTTTCTAAGTTGTTTATGTGTCGTTTTAATCTGTTTGGATGGCCAGAAACGATTTGAGTTGTGCTTTCAGATTTGTTGCCACTAGTATGGTGTTCCTTTGCATGATTGTAAAGTAGACGACTTTTACTCGGCAGCTCCTGAAAATCACACCCAGTCACACAGCAATGATAATGATATCCCACTGACGTGGAACAGGAGCAATCGGTTTTTCGGCACAGCTTGAAGCCAGCCGCAACCACTTCTTCCATCATGGCGTGTTCTCTTCCATGTTCTCTGATCTGTTGTTTTCCTCGCATCACTTCGGGACATGTTTCATTTTCGGCCAAACAGTGATAGTGGTTTTGGTAGAGAAATTGACACCTCGAACTGCAGGGATCGTTAGCCGTGAATCGACGAGTGAAGTTCTGCAAAAATTTGGAATAGTCATAGTTCTTAGGACGATGTTCCCTCCTGTTGGCATTGACAATACAAGAACCTTGATTCGGATTGATGTCAGAGGTTTGAGGAGTTCCAGATTTTGGAATTGAATCTGTCTTTTCTTTAACCGTCAAATCCAGCGCCCCTTCGTCGTCTGCAGTGGTTTTATCTCTTAATGTTACATTTGGGGGGATACAGGACAGATTTGAACTGATCTCATTGATGGAGTTTAGAGGATCTTGTTTCTCGTGACGACGTTTGTGGGAAAGAATCATGTTGACTGAGTTTAGGAGATAATTGCAACCTGAAAAGGAGAATCAGAGATGTTTACTAAAATGTTTGATTGTATTTCTTCCATCTGAATGAAAACTTATTGAAAGATTATTTTCTATTTTTAAATAATAATAATAAGTTTAAAGCAAAAATCTAATTACACTCTTTCTTATTTTTATTTTACGCTTAGTTTATAATAATAAACAATTGGAGTGCAGATTTATGTTATAAAATCAGAAAATAAATTGTGTTATGACTACGATATAATATTTGAAATGTAAATTAAAACTATGAAAAATACAAAACATTGAGCAGAAGTAGAAATAGGACAAGTAGGAATTGTTTATTGTATTATTCGTACCTTCTCGAATGCAATGCATATGGTTAAGCTTTTTAGACAATTCACAACCTTTCACAGAGCATTCCTCGTATTTGTAGAATTTTCGAAAGCCATCTTCGGCGAGTTCAATATTTTTATTGTGATGCACTTTGTGCTTTTCTGGAAATGAAAAAAACAAAATAATTATTATTAGAAAATTTTTTTGCTGTTATGAACATCTTCAGTCATAAGGAACAAAACAATTTATTATATATATTCTTTTGTGAACAGTTTTCACTGGCTAAGAATTTAGTAGAATGAATAAAACAATATAATTAGTAGTAAAGAATAATTTTTAGAATATTTACACTTCGTATAAATTGTTTTATATGAACTCGTAATCTTGAATATTTTATGTGCAACAGTAATATAATGTTTACAGTTCTCTCTTTTGCTATTATAAGAATAATAAAAATTTCGATGCCAATTTTAAAATCGAAAAATGATTAACTTCCACAAAAACTTTAATCCAGTTTTTTAAATTAACTTTATATTCCATAGTTTTACAAATCATCATTTAATATTCTCATTTACTCTGCTTCCTTACCCATGTCTGCTTTATGTTTGAAACCATAATTACAGCCAGGTCGAATACAGTGGAAGTGGGTCGTCCTCTCGCCTCTCAGACTGCAATTAGCTTGAGGACAGACATCCAAAGTTCGAAACCGCTGAAAGCCCTCCCTCCGAAGAGCATTTATTTTCTGGTGGTTGTTGAAGTGAATTTGTATCTCACCCGTGTTGGTGAACACCCTGGGGCAGCCCGCCTGGAATGTGTTCAGTAAAAGTTGCAACACATTTCTTAATTAAATTCTTTAACTTTTAAGAAGTTTTATCTAATTTTGTAATATAATATTTTATATTTGTAACTCAATATTTTCAATGTAAACTTTTTTTATAATCAGTAACTCTATTTTGTTTCATTTTTATTTCAATTTCTCTCAATTGGAATATTTTGGTTTTATAATAATTTTAAATAAAGCGTCATACAAATGGCAGTTTATTCTGAAGTTAATTATTCCATTCCACAAGTTTTATATTGTAAAAATAAAATACATTTTTTTCTGAGCAATGACGACCATATAGAAAAGAACAATTGGATCACCTCAAGACAATGATAATGAGTTTGATGATATTGAAATTGACAAGATTCCTCAATGCAGTCTTCACCGTGACCAAACCTGGCGCAGTTGAACTGCCAAGACTTCAACTGCTTCTCGTGTGCTTTCATGTCCCGCATGGCATCATCCTTTTTGGTGAATAACTGAAAAATCATTTCAAAAGCTAATTTTAGAATATTACCTGCGTATTCAATAATAAAACATATCAACAAATATAAATAAAACTATAAACATTTTTCAAGTTGTATATATAAGAATATGAGTGTAGGAATTAGCAATTTAAAACAAAAAACAAATTATTAAAATATTCTTAAATATCGATTTTCTGTTGTGTTGTTTAAAAATTTTGTTGTGTTGTTATAAAAAGCTTAGTACAACGTATTTTAATTATGCATCATCAATTGAAGAATTTAGAATTAATGTTGAGAATTGTAACGATTTAGTACCAATAATGTGGGTATAGTTTTTTAATTCACATGAATTATAGAATACATTTGTTATATTGAGGTCAAAAAGTTGATTCGCTCAAACCTTAAAATAAATTAAATAAAAATTAAAATTTGCTAACCGAGCTTCAAGGAATGAATAACGACGTTATAAACGTATTTTTAGTTCAAATATTTTAATCATTACAATAAAACAGGCAGTATAATGACGAACCACAATATGACGAGTTTCCGAAATGCGAAATACTGCATTCTATATTTAATAAATGGGTCGTCTGGTAGTTCTGAGAGAATTAGCACGAATGGAATACAATTTCAGTAAATTGTAATAATTTAAATGTCGAAACCAATGATTGTATTCGTAAATGATGTGTTAATAATCAAAATCCGTCCTTGCTTTTTTTGCCTATAGAGTACTAAGTTTATCCTTTGAACTAAAATATTAACATCCTTTTTCCTTCCTTCAAACATTAATAATTTTTTAAATGAAATTGAGCTAACATTAATTTTTTATTTAATTTATTTTAAGGTTTTGAGCTAATTGACTTTTTGTCATTTTTTGATTTAAATAATATTATATATGACTTAATAATTAATATTAAATAAAAACCAAAATTGCATCGTTTGTTTAAGCTTTCTGTCGTTTTTAATACTTTTCTTTACTGGTGATAAATGTATTTATATGCATTTATTTTCACAAAGTATTCACTAAAATTTGATTATAATGTTGATTGCTATCTATTTCTAGGTACATTGCATACTTTACTCTCTCTATAAGGCAGCTTACAGCAGAGTTAAAAAATCAATAAACCGAAATAATCAAAACTTATGGCAGAGAGGCATATATGATAAAAATATTCAATACAGAACAAAATGTTTAATAAATTGTGATAAAACACTCTCTGTGATTAAATTAATCGACAATAAAAACTACGATAAACCCAAATTAAATTATATTTATTGAAGAAAACTTAACATCAAAATGTCTGATCTAATTTTTAGTATTTTCCTTATACTTGGTTTGTGTTGTAGTTTTTATTACAGTTTAATTTTATTAAAGATTTACTTTTTACTTTTATTATACAAAACTAAAATGTCTTATTAACTGCAGATCAATAACTAAATTTCTCTTAATATAGCTTAGTTATACTGACATTACAATAGCCGACATTATTAATATTATAAAAGTTCAGATAGTTTCAATTGAACCAATTTTCATAAAATCAGTTAAAATGAGACCATTCAGAATTACTGTTGGATATCTGATTGCTAAAATTCTGTATTGTTAGATTTACCTACCTTGTGACATATTATACAATGAAAATGTTCATCATATTTTGCAGTGTGACAAATCGCATTAGGACAGGAATCCCTAGTCTCAAAATGAACCATAAAATCACGTCGAAATTCGTCCTTATTTCCGGAAGAGACTGTTAATGAAAAGATGAAAAGTCCATAACAACATGAAAGATTTATGTAACAAATGTGTTGTTCATTTATTTTTGGAAATACTTGAAAATGAACAAAGATGTACGATGATAAGTCAGAAAATTGTTTTTCATTGTGAAAGGATAATATGCGGAAATTATAATTGTAAATAAAATCTGTTTTGATTTTCAATAAATTGAAGTTTTAGAAATAAACATAAAACTTCTATGCTATAGAGTTATTTTGTATAAAATAGAACTAAAAAAGTTTTTATTTAGAGAAAGTTAAAATTATTATGCTACGAGGATCTTACACTATGTCCACATACATTATTATTGCTTTAGGTTTAACTAAATATATCAGACTAAAATATCCTTCGTTGGTTAATAAATAATGGTCGATGTATAAGAATCCACTGCTTAAATAATGAATCTTTGAATCTGTTTACCATTTCGAAGAGCGCTGATACTGGCCAATTGATCCAATCGGAAGTCCACAGGTGGAAGAGAGGAGCTCAATGTGTTCAAAGGCTGCGTGGCCAGGGGGATCAGGGAACAAGTGTCCTGGTTTTGCGTCTGACTGTTGGGCAGTAACCTCAGGGTTGGAACAAGCTGTGGCAAGGGGGTCTGTAAGAGCCAGCTGGAAAGTGCTGACAGATCCGGCGAATAATAATTTGGGGCGGCGTCTGATTCGGTAGCGATTCCTGGAGTTCCGGTTATAGGATCCGGTGTTATAGTGGACGATGTGGCTGCATTGATGGGGCTTCCAGCAGTTAGACAATTTTCCGTGAGAATGGAAGAAGGCTCGGAGGATATCTCAGAAATTGTGAAAGTTGAGGTCAAGTCCTTCATTTCGTAGGAGGGTGTTTGTTCCGATTCTTCTTTCTCACGAAGAAGACGAAGCTTTGTACATATGAAGTCAACATTGTGAGTCATGTCTGATGGCTGAAAGGTTAATAGTAATTATGAAGTTATTCAAAAGATCCTTTTTATGAAAGGTTTAACAAATAATGCTTAACGACATAATATTATGATTAATCTATACTTGTAAAGGTCAAGTAGTCGTTCTTGATTCATTTTAGTATATATTAACTGAATATTTTAATGTGAAATATTTTTAGATTAAATACTTGCCTTCCTTGAACTTGTTTATATAGGACCTATCAGATAAATCTAGATAGGCTGTATTCCGCTTCATTCAGATAAAATGCGTAATAAATATTATATTTAGTGTATTAAAATAAGTAAAACGCATTATGTATAGGTATCAAAATATGAGGTACTTACTATCTTTGAAATTACTGTCGGAATACTTATTTAGTCCTGCAAATATTTTAATTCCAAATAAAATCAAAAATTCCAATCCTGAGTGCACACAGCAGCATCATCAAGTTTATAGTTGCTCCGAGAATTCGGCGTTCACTGTATTTTTTAAATTCTTTATCTCGTCCATGTAATTAAAAGATTTTATAGCACAATGAAAATATAACTATACCACTCTATCAGCTGAGAAAACTAAAAGAATCCACTCTTAGAAATACACGCGAGAGGACAAAAGAATGATAATAGGTGAAAAAGAGAAAATATAGGTATGTTTGTATACAAGCTATGGAGGTATAGATAGATAGGCATACATACAGAATAGATGAGGGAGGGCGACAATAATAAAAATGCAAGTCAGATGGGTGCTTTTCAAACAACTGGTATAGTTTATTTTCTAAATTATCTGCGACCTGAAACTCTTATGATGGCCAGGAAAGCGCAACAAGAACCGTTCTAAAGCCGTATAATGGGAATCCTCATATGCAGACAAGAAAGACAGGCCTCACCATGGTGATTTCTCAACTTCAACGACTTGTACGTGGAACCGGTTGCCCGGGAAACCAATACCACTATTCAGCCTTTTTTTTGTTTGACAGTTCCTGGCAACCTTCGGCTTTGCGCGCCTCTCCATAATCAACAACAATTTTTATTCTGGTATTTGGTAGAACTTAAACAAATTTCTGGTATTGTGTTCAATCTGTATGGATAGATTTTTTAATGTTTGTATCGAGACAGAGTGTTATATTAATCATTATGTGTGAAAATTTGGTCAAGAACGAGGGCAGACTGATTGTCTGAATTAATAAACTAAATTAAGATTATAAAAAGAAATAATTTTATAAATTTAAAACTTGGATTAAACATATTTCAAAACAGAAGAAAAATAATTCGACTCGTAATTTGAAACTTATTTTATGTTTCTAAATAAGTAATCAAAATAATGTTTAATGAAATACAGTTAATTTGATACCAATTGCAAAGTTTGATTTGATATCATTTAACCACATGTTTAAAAGACAAATATTTTATTATTAAAGCAATTTTATGTATCAGCGCACTTTTACAAATACTAAATTATATAAAAATTTAGAATTAATTAGTATTTATTATTTTGACTGTCTTAAAAGGAATACTTCATTATCTAGAGGTTAGTTTACAACATTAAGAATATTGATTTTATGCAGAATTGAGAAATAATATTCCGAAAGTTCATTTCTTTCTTTATCAAAGAACTTAGTTCCCATTCAATGTTTTATTAGTTTTTCTCATTATTATTGAAACTATTCTGTGTGCTAAATATCCTAATCAATATAGATATGTTTGTTATATGTTTGTTATTAGACAAATTCATTTCCGTATTTTTTAATTTTGTATATTTTTACTCAACATTATAGCAACAAAGTATAAACATCTTTATGAAAAGCTGTATTGAAGAATTTAAATTGATTGTTTTAATATCTTGTGGTGTTTTTTAAATATACAATTACATATTTTTGAAATTGTCAAAGAATGTTGTCCAAAAAGTTCTTGAACACAAAAATACGTTAATTAACATTTTGATAAAATTGTTCATAATTTTTAAAATGTTTTATGGTTTTCTAGTTATCTTAATACATTAAAAAAACTGAGATTTTTTTCTAAGTAAAAATAAAAATGATCTATAATTTTGCTCAATAAATTGTTTTAAATAGAATCATTAGCAGTTATATCTATTTATTTGACAATTTCTAAATTGTATAAATACGTCAGAAACATATTTAATGTAGAGTACTGATGAAACAGGGGTACAACAATAATTTGAGTTGGCATTTTAGTGAACGAAATTGTTTTTCCAATTTTGAATACAATTTGTTATTGGTTTTGTGTTTGTGATGATAGCATATCTGTATTAATAAACATTCATATATGTTAGAAATTTATTATACAAAAGTGCCGAATTAATTACTTTAATTTTAATGACTTCAATATTTATGTATATTCTATATTTTGATATTTACAAAATACAATTTTGAATACAATTCAATCCATGTTTTTTAAATCTAAGAAAAATATCACAGAACTAATAACAATGTCTTAATTAGCAGACATGTTCGTCGTAAATATCGATTATATCAACTTTAAAAATCGATAAAAATAAACGAAAAATACTTTTCGTAAATAATTGTTCATGAAAATGTTTTTATTATCTAAATTATATGTTTACCAAGTTTGTAGGGTATGAAAAATTAATAATATATCAATTAAATAATAAAAACACATACCTTTAGCTATATTTATTTCTTCCCTTTATTAAGTGCACTTCATAAAGTCGAAAATATGAACCGCAATTGAAAACCAGCTTCTCTGTCTTTATTCGAATTTTATAGAAAGAACGAAATTCAATTAGAAAATGAGGTCAAGTCGATGATTTGCCCAAATGTACTCCCAAATATACAAAATTCTAATATAATGCCGTGGCAGCAGATTATGAAGGAAGATGTGACCAAAACCGTAGTTTATTTTCTGTATGTACGGTGCAGATTTAAGGGGGTCAATTATAGGCTGGTTGAACCTGTGCACAAAGCCGAGAGCCTTATAATACTAGTTGTAGGGTATGTGTAGTATTCTATACTTCTTGTAGAATTGGTTTGGTTACTATGGTATCAAAACAGCCGATTGTACTGCATTACCAACACTTCGTCGTCAGCATATATAAACTAAAGCACAGCTGTGTATGGTTGCATAGCCTGAAATCACTCAAATGCTTTCGGTAACTATAGGTACCTCTCTCTTGTATCTGTAGTATTTGGTAACCAGTAAATATTGCGCGATTTTTCTATAGACATCAAGAGCAAATATTTATAGATGGGTACCATAGTTTATACACGCACCAACACAAAATAAGACTATGTTGGAACATATATGTGTACAAAAACTGGGAAAATATAAAAATTACCAATAAAAATAAATTCTGAAAATGTTCATTTAATTTTAATGGATAATTTTGTTTGCTTTTATCTTAAACTTTTTAAATTCTTATGTAGCTAACATTTTATTAAAAAAAAGTTAAGTTATAAGGGGACATAGAAAATATAAGGGACGTGTGGTTACAACAGACATCGATAATATAATTCATATTCAGTGAAAGCCGAAGATGTCGCATAGTTATTTAAATTATAAATTAAAATTAAATGAAAGAAAACATATTTTAAGCAGGTAATTAACCTCGAAATAGTAGGTTTACTTTTATTTTAGTTATGTTTTCATATAATTTAATTAACTACAGGCTCTTCGGCTTTGATGTTGCGAGAGAGCCACTATTTCCTATACACATATTTTGTATTCAAATATAACAACTGTAAAATTAATGAAATTATAATCGAGAAATTTTAGAATATTCAATTTTTAAAGATATTTTATCTATTAAAATTTAAGGAAATATAATAAATATTTGAAATATTTATATTACGATTATTTTAAAATACTGGGTATATTTACAATTTTATGTCTGATATATAAGTCATATGTGCGTATTAATTAATCTATTATGATGATTAAAATGTATGGAAATTAGGCTATTTAAAAAAAAAACAGTTATTACCAATACCATCAATGGAAAAACAAACATTATGTTAATTTTGGTAACTATAGGCAACCTACATACGTTCATTTCTGATAAATTATCTAATCCAACAAGAATATTTTATTATCTGTTGCAAATATATAATCTAGTATATTTCTTATTCATATATATTATTATTCATTGTGTGGAAGAAAAATGTATCAATAAATATAGGTCGTTGGTTCGTAGTAATTTTTTAAGTCTAATTACAGCAATACGTAGAATAAAATACTGATCACTATTGGTTGATTTTTATCTCATATTATTACTCTTAAAATACCTTCTAGAAAAATTTTAACTAATAATATGGTCTAAAAGCGTGCTGACAATTCCTGCTTGTATTATATAGACTTTGTGCTGTATTATATAGACTTTGTGCTGCATTATATAGACTTTGTGCTGCATTATATAGACTTTCTGCTGCATTATATAGACTTTCTGTTGCATTATATAGACTTTCTGTTGCATTATATAGACTTTCTGCTGCATTATATAGACTTTCTGCTGCATTATATAGACTTTCTGC